>OY744482.1:152039661-152204308 GCA_963556165.1 Tipula helvola | reverse complement strand
AGAAAATGGCCCTGAACTTCCAAAAATTCCCAGAAATACGCCTTGAATTTCCAAAAATTCCCAGAAAATGGCCTTGAACTTCCAAAAATTCCCAGAAAATGGCCTTGAACTTCCAAAAATTCCCAGAAAATGGCCTTGAACATCCAAAAATTCCCAGAAAATGGCCTAGAATTTCCAAAAATTCCCAGAAAACGCCTTAAACTTCCAAAAATTCCCAGAAAATGGCCCTGAACATCCAAAAATTCCAAGAAAATGGCCTTGAATTTCCAAAAGTTCCCAGAAATTATCCTAGAACTTCCAAAAATTCCCAGAAAATGGCCCTGAACTTTCAAAAATTCCCAGAAAATGGCCCTGAACTTCCAAAAATTCCCAGAAATAGCCGTGAATTTTCAAAAATTCCCAGAAAATTGCCTTGAACTTACAAAAATTCCAAGAAAATGGCCCTGAACTTCCAAAAATTCCCAGAAATATGCCTTGAACTTCCAAAAATTCCCAGAAAATGGCCTTGAACTTTCAAAAATTCCTGAAAATGGCCTAGAATTTCCAAAAATTCCCAGAAAATAGCCCTTATTAAAATTCCCAGAAAATGGTCCTGAACATCCAAATATTCCCAGAAAATGGCCTTGAACTTCCAAAAATTCCCAGAAAATGGCCCTGAACATCCAAAAATTCCCAGAAAATGGCCTTGAACTTCCAAAAATTCCCAGAAAATGGCCCTGAACTTCCAGAAATTCCCAGAAATTCCCAGAAATATGCCTTGAACTTCCAAAAATTCCCAGAAAATGGCCTTGAACTTTCAAAAATTCCCAGAAAATGGCCCTGAACTTCCAAAAATTCCCAGAAATATGCCTCGAATTTCCAAAAATTTCCAGAAAATGGCCTTGAACTTCCAAAAATTCCCAGAAAATGGCCTTGAACTTCCAAAAATTCCCAGAAAATGGCCTTGAACATCCAAAAATTCCCCGAAAATGGCCTAGAATTTTCAAAAATTCCCAGAAAATTGCCTTGAACTTACAAAAATTCCAAGAAAATGGCCCTGAACTTCCAAAAATTTCCAGAAATATGCCTTGAACTTCCAAAAATTCCCAGAAAATGGCCTTGAACTTTCAAAAATTCCCAGAAAATGGCCCTGAACTTCCAAAAATTCACAGAAATATGCCTTAAATTTCCAAAAATTCCCAGAATTATGCCTTGAATTTCCAAAAATTCCCAGAAAATGGCCTTGAACTTCCAAAAATTCCCAGAAAATGGCCTTGAACTTCCAAAAATTCCCAGAAAATGGCCTTGAACATCCAAAAATTCCCAGAAAATGGCCTAGAATTTCCAAAAATTCCCAGAAAATGGCCTTAAACTTCCAAAAATTCCCAGAAAATGGCCCTGAACATCCAAAAATTCCAAGAAAATGGCCTTGAATTTCCAAAAATTCCCAGAAAATGCCTTGAACTTCCTAAAATTCCCAGAAAATGGCCCTGAACATCCAAAAATTCCCAGAAAATTGCCTTGAACTTCCAAAAATTCCCAGAAAATGGCCTTGAACTTCCAGAAATTCCCAGAAAATGGCCCTGAATTTCCAAAAATTCCCAGAAAATAGCCGTGAATTTACAAAAATTCCCAGAAAATTGCCTTGAACTTACAAAAATTCCATGAAAATGGCCCTGAACTTCCAAAAATTCCCAGAAATATGAGTTGAACTTCCAAAAATTCCCAGAAAATGGCCTTGAACTTTCAAAAATTCCCAGAAAATGGCCTAGAATTTCCAAAAATTCCCAGAAAATAGCCCTTATTATCCAGAAGTTCCTAGAAAATAGCCTTGAACTTCCAAAAATTCCCTGAAAATGGCCATGAACATCCAAAAATTCCCAGAAAATGGCCTTGAATTTCCAAAAATTCCCAGAAAATGGCCCTGAACTTCCACAAATTCCCAGAAAATGGCCTTGAACTTTCAAAAATTCCCAGAAAATGGCCCTGAACATCCAAAAATTCCCAGAAAATGGCCTTGAACTTCCAAAAATTCCCAGAAAATGGCCCTGGACTTCCAAAAATTCCCAGAAAAAGGCCTTGAACTATCAAAAATTCCCAGAAAATGGCCTTGAACTTCCAAAAATTCCCAGAAAATGGCCCTGAACATCCAAAAAATCCCAGAAAATGGCCTTGAATTTCCAAAAATTCCCAGAAATTATCCTAGAACTTCCAAAAATTCCCAGAAAATGGCCCTGGACTTTCAAAAATTCCCAGAAAATGGCCCTGAACTTCCAAAAATTCCCAGAAAAAGGCCTTGAACATCCAAAAATTCCCAGAAAATGGCCCTGAACTTCCAAAAATTCCAGAAATATGCCTTGAATTTCCAAAAATTCCCAGAAAATGGCCTTGAACTTCCAAAAATTCCCAGAAAATGGCCCTGAACATCCAAAAATTCCCAGAAAATGTCTTTGAATTTCCAAAAATTCCCAGAAAATGGCCTTGTACTTCCAAAATTCCCAGAAAATGGCCTTGAACTTCCAAAAATTCCCAGAAAATGGCCCTGAACATCCAAAAAATCCCAGAAAATGGCCTTGAACTTCCAAAAATTCCCAGAAAATGGCCCTGAACTTTCAAAAATTTCCCAGAAAATGACCTTGAATTTCCAAAAATTCCAAGAAAATGGCCTTGAACTTCCAAAAATTCCCAGAAAATGGCCCTGAACATCCAAAAATTCCCAGAAAATGGCCTTGAACTTCCAAAAATTCCCAGATAATGGCCCTGAACTTCCAAAAATTCCCAGAAAATGGCCTGGAACTTCCAAAAATTCCTAGAAAATGGCCTAGAATTTCCATAAGTTCCCAGAAAATGGCCCTGAACATCCTAAAATTCCCAGAAAATGGCCTTGAACTTCCAAAAATTCCCAGAAAATGGCCTTGAACTTTCAAAAATTCCAGAAAATGGCCCTGAACATCTAAAAATTCCCAGAAAATGGCCTTGAACTTCCAAAAATTCCCAGAAATTATCCTAGAACTTCCAAAAATTTCCAGAAAATGGCCCTGAACTATCAAAAATTCCCAGAAAATGGCCTTGAACTTCCAAAAATTCCCAGAAAATGGCCCTAAACGTTCAAAAATTCCCAGAAAATGGCCTTGAACTTCCAAAAATTCCCAGAAAATGGCCCTGAACTTCCACAAATTCCCAGAAAATGGCCTTGAACTTTCAAAAATTCCCAGAAATTATCCTAGAACTTCCAAAAATTCCCAGAAAATGGCCCTGAACTATCAAAAATTCCCAGAAAATGGCCTTGAACTTCCAAAAATTCCCAGAAAATGGCCCTGAACTTTCAAAAATTCCCAGAAAATGGCCTTGAACTTCCAAAAATTCCCAGAAAATGGCCCTGAACTTCCACAAATTCCCAGAAAATGGCCTTGAACTTTCAAAAATTCCCAGAAAATGGCCCTGAACATCCAAAAATTCCCAGAAAATGGCCTTGAACTTCCAAAAATTCCCAGAAAATGGCCTAGAACTTCCAAAAATTCCCAGAAAAAGGCCTTGAATTATCAAAAATTCCCAGAAAATGGCCTTGAACTTCCAAAAATTGACAGAAAATGGCCCTGAACTTTCAAAAATTCCCAGAAAATGGCCTTGAACTTCCAAAAATTCCCAGAAAATGGCCCTGAACATCCAAAAATTCCCAGAAAATGGCCCTGAACTTCCAAAAATTCCCAGAAAATACCCTTGAACTTCCAAAAATTCCCAGAAAATGGCCTTGAACTTCCAAAAATTCTCAGAAAATGGCCTTGTACTTCCAAAAATTCCCAGAAAATGGCCTAGAACTTCCAAAAATTCCCAGAAAATGGCCTTGAACTTCCAAAAATTCCCAGAAAATGGCCTAGAATTTCCAAAAATTCCCAGAAAACAGCCCTGAATTTCCAAAAATTCCCAGAAAATGGCCTTGAACTTCCAAAAATTCCCAGAAAATGGCCTTGAACTTCCAAAAATTCCCAGAAAATGGCCCTGAACTTCCAAAAATTTCCAGAGAGTGGCCTTGAACTTTCAAAAATTCCCAGAAAATGGCCTAGAATTTCCAAAAATTCCCAGAAATTATCCTAGAACTTTCAAAAATTCCCAGAAAATGGCCCTGAACTATCAAAAATTCCCAGAAAATGGCCTTGAACTTCCAAAAATTCCCAGAAAATGGCCCTGAACTTTCAAAAATTCCCAGAAAATGGCTTTGAACTTCCAAAAATTCCCAGAAAATGGCCCAGAACTTCCACAAATTCCCAGAAAATGGCCTTGAACTTTCAAAAATTCCCAGAAATTATCCTAGAACTTCCAAAAATTCCCAGAAAATGGCCCTGAACTATCAAAAATTCCCAGAAAATGGCCTTGAACTTGATAGTTTTGATAGTTCATGGCCTTTTTCTGGAATTTTTGGAAGTTCTAGGCCATTTTCTGGGAATTTTTGGAAGTTCAAGGCCATTTTCTGGGAATTTTTGGATGTTCAGGGCCATTTTCTGGGAATTTTTGAAAGTTCAAGGCCATTTTCTGGGAATTTGTGGAAGTTCAGGGCCATTTTCTGGGAATTTTTGGAAGTTCAAGGCCATTTTCTGGGAATTTTTGGAAATTCGGGGCTATTTTCTGGGAATTTTTGGAAATACTAGGCCATTTTCTGGGAATTTTTGGAAGTTCAAGGCCACTCTCTGGAAATTTTTGGAAGTTCACTTCCAAAAATTCCCAGAAAATGGCCCTGAACTTCCAAAAATTCCCAGAAAATGGCCTTGAACTTCTAAAAATTCCCAGAAAATGGCCTTGAACTTCCCAGCCTTAAAATTCTCAGAAAATGGCCCTCAACTTTCCAAAAATTCCACTTCAAGGCCATTTTCTGGGAATTTTTGGAAGTTCAGGGCCATTTTCTGGGAATTTTTGGAAGTTTAAGGCCATTTTCTGGGAATTTTTGGAAGTTGAAGGCCATGTTCTGGGAATTTTTGGAAGTTCAGGGCCTATTTCTGGGAATTTTTGGAAGTTCAGGGCCATTTTCTGGGAATTTTTGGAAGTTCAAGGCCATTTTCTGGGAATTTTTCGAAGTTCAAGGCTACTTTCTGGGAATTTTTTGAATTTATTGGGCATTTTTTGGGAATTTTTGGAAGTTCTAGGATAATTTCTGGGAATTTTTGAAAGTTCAAGGCCATTTTCTGGGAATTTGTGGAAGTTCAGGAAGTTTCAGAAAAAAATGTATATTATTCCAAAATTTGGTTTAGTTTAAAGAAGATTTCAAATAAAAAATATGTATGTGAATGTATGTATTTAATACAATAGGTATATATATATATTATGATCACTGATCGTCTGCACGTGCATCGTACATACTCGAAAATATACAAAAATATACAAACAAAATTACCAAACTAATGACCTTTTTTGTGTTTCATTCATGAATTTTTTTTTTTACTACTATTTTGTTATTTTTTTATTTATTTTTTACTACAATTTTAGAATGACATTTTTTGCACTGAAAAGACTAATCTTATATAGCTAATCAGTGGTTTAACATTAAATTTATCACATTTAATGATTAAATATTCAAATAATTTCAACTGGACTGAAAAAATCGAAAAAAGTTTGTCGGGATCTAGAACAGCAATCTATAGAAAAACGCAGCTTATAAAAAGCAAGATTTCCATGTACAATTAATAAGTTGTGTAATTTTAGGAAATGAATTAAAAACGATAAACTGTTGAATAAAAAGTTATTATTGATTAAAATAAACTGAATCAAATGCAGTTTAACCACAAAAATAGAGAATATCTGGATGCGATCTATTGAGATCTATCGAGATTTATAAAAAAACACGGCTGTGTGCTAGATAAGTTTAGCTCATCTATTTACTGTAAGATGTCACTATATCACGAATTTTCGGAGTATTATCAGAGATGTCGCCAGTAAATTTATTTCAACATTGTTCAGTGACTTACAACCATAAAAACTGGTTTGGAAAGAGATTTTCCCGGGAAAAAATTAGCGGACAACAATGATATGTAAATTTTGGTCATTATTAAAAAAGGCGATCATCCAAGCAGTTACTTGTTAAAATTCGAGATTTAAAGTGGTAAATATTTATTCACTATTAAAATAAATAAATTATAAATTGTACATTAAATACATTTGTTTTCCGACGTTTTTGTTTAAATTGTGTGGATTATTTTGCCGTCGTGATTTATTATTTTCTGAACCGGCTGTAAGGTATGTATGCAAATTATATGAAATTTGCTCATGGTCCTTTGAGCCGGATCTTCGTAAGTTAGCAGCAGTTTTTGGAGCAGCATTTGTTAAAACGAGCCTCAATTGGAATTACGCCCACGCTGGAAATCTACAAGGAAAAATTGCGAGTTATTTTAACACAATAAGAGAAAGAAAATTTAGTTTAGTGCTTTGTAAGTATTGGTTCATTTGTGCGCAAACCGATTTTTTGAAATATACATACATTTTCTGAGCGTGATTCAATTTAACTCATTAATTAAGTGCGCAAAGGCTTGTATAGTTGACGCAAAATGACTGAAGAGCAAAAAACTATTGAGTCGCTAAGGCGAAAGCGCGGCAATATTTAAGTATGGCTCACACGATTGGAGGTTTATTACTCAAATATTACGGCAGAAACTAGTTCTGAAGATATCTCCATTTGTTTAGAAATGTTGGAAAAGGCGTACAACGAGTTTAAAGATGTCGATGATCTAATTACAATGTATGCTCAGCAAACTTCAGAGCTAAGCGAGTTTGAAGATAGGTATTGCATGATGAAAGCAAAACTTCGCTCGAAGGCGAACAAATGAACAATTTAACTCTACGATGAAATCATTTGTTCAACAGCAACGGGACTATCTCGATACGCTATAAGATAAAAGTTTTGCGGAACCTACTAAAAGTGACGAAATAAAGTTACCAAAAATTGCAATACCGCCATTTTCTCGAAACTATGCTGAGTTTCCTTAATTTAAGGATTTATTCGAATCCACCATTCATAAAAATGCATCGTTATCAAAGGTGCATAAGTTTAAATATTTGAAAGGACTTTTGTCTTGTGAGGCCGCTAATATTGGTAAACATGTGTCGATTACGGAAGCCAACTATGATACTATATGAGAAAAAATTGTCAAACGCTATATGTCAAACGAAAAATGTGATGACGAGACCAAAAAGGCTTGGGCGCTGAAGCCGAACAAACCGGAATTCCTACAATAGAAAATTTCTCAATGATTACAGCATATCATTAGAACGAGCAGAACCAACACAACGAAAAATGTTCTAAGCCAATGTAAACGTTTCGACAAGCGTCTCGGTAGCCACAACTTGTCCATTATGTAATGAGCAATAAATGTTATATAAATGCGATAAATTCCTTGCGTTAGACGTTTCTTCTCGTCGTGGCTTAATAGCAGAGAAAAGGTTATGCTTATGAGAAACAATCAACGATTTCAAAATTGTAAGCTGAAAATAAGATACACTAAATGTAATGGAAAACATCACATGTTGCTTCATATCGATGACACCTATAAACCAGCTCAAGCAGTGCTAAACCAAGTAATCGAAGGAACAGAAGAAGGATAATGCAGTAAGAAAGCAGCTCAATCGCAATGTTCCTCAAATAATGAAGTTACCTTAAACTGTTTAGCCAAAGTAAAGGTTCAAGCGATTTTACCTACAGCCGTTATAAAGGTAAAGGATGGTTTGGGGCAAATGCGGTCAGCTAGAGCTCTTCTAGATAGCGGATCACAAACGTCGTTTGTAGATGAACGATTTTTCGATAATCTTCATTTGAAGAAAAAGGGTGCAAATATTGCAATATCTGGATAAGCATCGTCAGGGATCGTCCCAAAGGGAGTTGCTAAAGTAGAGCTTTTATCTCGCGTTAGCAAAATTTCAATGGAAACTGAATTGTTTATTTTAGAAAGGCTTCCGTTAGTTTTGAGTTCAGAATCCAATAAAAATGAAAACATTCAACACATTCAAAATTTAGAATTGGCTGATCCTAATTTTTATAACGTTGGAAAAATTGATATGTTGTAGGGATCTGATATTTTTTTTAATGTTTTGCGAGAAGGAAGGCAGACGAGCATTGATTCTTCTATTATCGCGCAAAACACCATATTTGGTTACATCGTGTCCGGCAGAACTAATTTGCCAAATACATTTTTTTCTTCAAACCACATCACACTGAATATGGAGTTAAGGCTAGATGAAGCCCTTAGAAGAGTTTGGGAAATAGAGGATATTCCTACAACTAAAAGTCTGAGTCCGGAAGAAGTTGAAATATGTAGAAAACCATTTTTCAACAACTGGTCACCGAAATGCTGAGGGTAGATTCGTCGTGAGGATTCCGTTCAAGAACAATAAAACTAAATTAGGAAACTCACTAAATAGTCGAGGCAATGAAGCACGAAAGTTCGTAATGTTTTCAGTAGGTGAAAGTGGGGGATCCCAGCTCAATCCCATTTGGGATGAATTTTTATATGTAAATTACAACAATACAAACGATTACATATGTTTTTTTATATGAAGATTACAGTAGAACCACGATAATTAAATCTCTATATAAAATGTAAACGTAAGTATATAATTTTATTAAAAATCCGTTGTTCAACTGTACATTAACTGTACAATATTTTTTTAAGACATTTTGTTAGATGGCAGCACAGTCATAAACTTTAAGCTTTGAACTTTTTAATATTAATTAACTTTTCGATAGATGGTGCACATTTCTTACAGTTTAATTATCAACCACGATAACTAAAACTCTATATAAATGTATCTAAAATCAGGTATTCAACTGTAAATTATTATTATTTTCCAACTTTATCTGTAGATGTCACTTTAAAAGCTTATTTTATGTACATGGTTTGTAACTTGGTTCAATATACAGTTTTATTATCAACCACGATAACTAAAACTCTATATAAATGTATCTAAAATCAGATATTCAACTGTAAATTATTGTTATTTTCCAACTTTATCTGTAGATGTCACTTTTAAAAGCTTATTTTATGTACATGGTTGTAGATGTCATTTTAAAAGCTTATTTTATGTACATGGTTTGTAACTTAGTTCAATATACAGTTTTATTATCAACCACGATAACTAAAATTCTATATGAATTTATCCAAAATCATGTATTCAACTGTATATTGTTATTTTTTAAAACTTTATCTGTAGATGTCACATTTCAAAGTTTATGTATATTCTGTAAATATGGTTTGTAACTTAAACGAATAATATTTATTTTTTAATTGAAATTGGATACTATAAAGTTATAATAATATTTTATAATTTAACCTTGGCATTGAAAAAAAAAACTAGTTCAACGTACAATAAATAAAAATTGTAAAATGTAATCAGCATAAAGTAAGAAAAGAAGATAAGAAAAAAAATTGCATCAAAATCATGTATTCAACTGTCTTTGAAAGTTTATTTTTTAGGCACTCAACTGTAATAAAGTAAAAAATATTGATTATGATTAATTTCTGTATATGTAAGAGAAAAATATTCGAATTGAAGTGTATGCTACCTTTCAAAATTTGTATTATGTATATGGTTTATAACTTGGACGAATAATTTTTATCACATAATTGAAATCGGATAGTACAAAGTTATAATAATATTTTATAATTTAACCTTGGCATTTAAAAAGAAAACTAGTTCAATATACGTATATATAAAAACCGTAATATGTAATCAGCATAAAGTAAGAAAAGAAGATAAGAAAAAAAATTACATAATTGAAATCGGATAGGACGTTATATGTATTAATATTTTATAATTTATCCTTGGCATTGAAATCTTGATCATAATTTTTTTTTTTTTTATTTTACCAACTTTATCTGTATATCATCTTTTAAACTACATTTGGCGAAAATAAAATGCTTCAATTAGAAATTTTTAAAGCTGCGAAAATAAACTTTGAATTGTTTGCACTTCATACAAAATTTAATTTAGAAGATGATTCCAACGTTAGTAAATTAACATCGTTTAATACTACGAATTATATAATAACTGAAGCTAGCGATTTTAATGCAATATTTTCCGAAATTGTTAATAATTTAAACATTAAAAGTGAAGATTTTCAAGAAAAAGAATCTGGCTGGGCTCTCGAAAAGATCATGTTTCTTGAACTTAATATCAACAAATATACTCCATTGCGAGGTTCTTCATATATTGATCTACCAGAAACTATTAAAAGAAAAAGAGCTATAATTAATATTCAAAATTCTGATCAGGCATGCTTTGCCTGGTCAATTATGGCATCTAGATATCCTAACGTAAAAAAACCTTATAGACATACATCATATCCACACTATTCTTCGGAATTGACTTTAGATGATATTAATTTGCCTATGCATCTAAAAGATATTTCAAAGTTTGAACAATTAAATATTATTAGTGTAAATGTATATGGTTTAGATGGTAATGAAATTGTGGGGCCATTATATTACACAAAATCTAAAAAACAGGAACATGTTAATTTGCTATTTTTAGAAGATGATGTAAATACTCACTATTGTTTGATCAAAAATTTTAGTGCGCTAGTGGGAAACCAGTTATCCAAAAGAGCAAATAAAAAATGGATTTGTGATGGATGTTTAACTTTTTTTAGAAATGAGGAAGGTTTAAATAATCATTTGCAATATGGTTGTAATAAAATTAAATGTATTCTTCCTAATGAAGAAAATTGTATACTAAAGTTTAAAAACATCCAAAACAAAGAGCGAGTACCATTTATTATCTATTGCGATTTTGAAGCTGTACTAGCACCAATTTTTACATGTTTACCAAACGATAAAACCTCATTTACAGAAAACATTACAAAACATGAACCATGCAGCTTCGCATATTACATTAAGTGTTCATACGACGATAAACTTTCTAAGTTTGAATTGTATAGGGGTAAAGATTGTTGTCAAATTTTTATTGAAAAATTAAAAATCGATTTACAAGTAATTTATGATAAATTACATACAAACATAAAAATGATAACACTAACAAACGAAGAAAAAGAACAATATGACAATTCATCTACTTGTTATATATGTAAAGAAAGTTTTATTGACTGTTTGAATTATAAAGTAAGAGACCATTGCCATCTTACTGGAAAGTTCCGCGGAGCCGCTCATAACAATTGTAATTTAAATTATGGTTTACCTGACTTTGTACCAATTGTTTGTCATAATTTGAGTGGATATGATTCTCACTTTATTATCAAAGAACTTGGATTTGATACAGAAACAATTAATTTAATCGCTCAAAATAAGGAGAGATATGTATCTTTTACAAAACATTTTAAACTTTTAGATAATAAAACAATTAAATTAAGATTCATAGATACATTCAAATTTATGTCTTCAAGTATTGATAATTTAAGTAAAAATCTTGAAGAAAATCAATTTAATGAAATACATAAATATTTTCCAAAGCAAAATGAATTTAATTTGGTTAGGAAGAAAGGTGTATTTCTATATGATTTTATTGATAATCATGAAAAGTTTAATCATACATGTTTACCCCCTCAATCTAGTTTCTATAATAAATTGAATGATTCCAATATTACCGAAGATCAGTATAATCATGCAACTAAAGTGTGGAATGAGTTTAAATGTAAGAATTTGGGGGATTATTCCGATTTATATTTAAAAACGGACGTTCTTCTCTTAGCTGACATTTTTGAAAATTTTAGAAATGTCTGTTTAGCCACTTACGATTTAGATCCAGCACACTATTACACTTCCCCAGGTTTAAGTTGGGATGCCATGTTGAAATTTACAAAAATCGAAATGGAATTGCTCACAGATATTAACATGATCAATTTCATTAACAAAGGGGTTCGTGGTGGATTAGCACAATGTTCGAAAAGATATAGTAAGGCGAATAATAAGTATATGAAAAATTATAAAGAAGATAAGGATTCTTCATATCTTATTTATTTAGACGCTAATAATTTATACGGATATGCTATGAGTCAATATCTTCTATATGCGAACTTTAAATGGCTAAATGAAAGCGAAATTGATAAGTTTAATATACATTCAACAAGTGATGAGGCGGACCTTGGATATATTTTAGAAGTTGATTTGGAGTACCCAGAAAATCTTCACAAAACACATAATGATTTACCATTTTGTGTGGAAAATGCTAAACCTGGTTATGCATCATCCAAACAAAATAAGCTGTTGGCTAACCTTAATCATAAGTTTAATTATGTCATTCATCAAAAAAAATTTAAAACAATGTCTAAGCGAAGGTTTGATTTTAAAGAAATACACAGAGTATTAGAATTCAGTCAAAAACCTTGGCTTAAGACATATATTGATCTGAATACGAGGCTTCGGACCTTAGCTAAAAATTGTTTGATTCATAATTTAAAGGAGTTAGAAATAGTTAAAATGTTAAAGTTTATTAAAATTTAAAGTTAAGACAATAATAAATTTCTGATCACGACAACATTGATAAACCAATTAACAATCTTAATGATTCATAATTTAAAGGAGTTAGAAATAGTTAAAATGTTAAAGTTCAAAAGTTTATTAAAATTTAAAGTTAAGACAAAAAATAAATTTCTGATCATGACAACATTGATAAACCAACAAAAAAAAAAAAAAATTAGAATGCAAAAACAAATTAAAATTCACACACGAATTTTGTTACCATTTTGTTACCATTTCGCTACCATTTATTTGCGCAAAGTTAAAGGTTTATTAAAAGATAATGCGGAACAAATAAACAATGAACAATTAAAATTTAAAAAATTGCGGGCCTTTCGCGGGCTTCTGTAGATGTCACATTTAAAAGCTTATTTTATGTACATGGTTTGTAACTTGGGTCAATATACAATAAACAATTAAAATTTACAACTAACAATCTTAATGATTCATAATTTAAAGGAGTTAGAAATTATAGTTAAAATGTTAAAGTTCAAAAGTTCTTTAAAATTTAAAGTTAAGACAAAAAATAAATTTCTGTACATGACAACATCGATAAACTAACTAACAATCTTAATGATTCATAAACATAATTTAGCATATGATATTGAGATCGCTGACCTTGCGCGAGCATATGATCTAAAAGATACAATTTTTAAAAACAAATAAATTGTTCAGGTTAATTAAAATGTAGGATGATTTAACATCAGTATAATATAGTCAATTCTAAACATAAAAAATCTGAAACAAAACATAAAACTAAATATGAAAATATCTAATTGTTAATACGAACAATATCGTTAATATTTTTCCCCTGTTGCGACAATTTACATAAGATTTCATGAGAAAGCGATATTAAGTATGAGATTGATGAATGAATATGAAATAAATTAATAACATACAGTAGTAAACTCTCTCTCTCTCTCTCTCTCTCTCTCTCCATATTATCTTATAGAAAGAATAAGAATTAAGTTTACTGACCTTGCATACATATGCCATATGATGTTACATATTTAATTATTTAGAATATTAAAATGTATGACAATTCAATTCGATGATGCAACAATTTTATTCATGACGAAATAATAGTTTTTCTTTATTGCTGTCAATTATATTCAATTTACATAAGAACATATGCACGGTCATTTGATTATGAAATGAGATTAGCTAAATGAAAACAAAATAGAATACTATAACACAGCTGTAAATTTTTTCTCTATATTATCTTATAGAAATATATAGAATAAGAATTAAGTTTACTGACCTTGAATTCATACGTTTGTAATATATAAAATAAAATTTATTAAAAACAAATCAATTACTTAGGCTAATTAAAATACAGGATGATGTAATATTTAGAACCTATCAAAATTATTATGATGGTATATGAAATTTATATTTTTAGATGGTCCTTTCAGTATGAAAGTCGTTTTATTTGTAGTTGCTTGATAAAGAATAAATCTATCACAGATTATTATGTGAAGAATAAAAATATAGTTTAGTGTGGTCAAAATTAAATGTAAAATGAAAAGATCGTTATACATAAGTAATAAAACTCAATAATTCAAACTCTCTATAGATAAACAATCCAAATTCAATGTTCATATCATATTCAAGATATTATTAATCGAGTATATAAATTAATTGGATTTATATTTCGTATTTGTACTGACTTTACCAATCACGACTCATTGATTTCATTATTTAATTCTTTGATTCGTAGTATATTGGAGTATCGTTCGTCTATATGGAATCCTCAATATAAAGTGTACATCGACTCAATTGAAAGGATACAACAAAAATTTACGCGATTTTTATCTTATAAATTAAAAATTCCTTACGATAATTATAATAACAGGTTGATAATGTTTAAATTAATATCGCTTAAAAAGTTCAAAAGTTTATTAAAATTTAAAATTAAGACATTGAATTTTTCCTTAACCGACAATGCCATCTTCACAAAGTAATAATTAGATTTTTTTTGTTTGACGAAATTAAAATTCACTAGAACTTGAATTACATGTCTCTAAGTATATATACAAATTTATTTAACCATATTTCACCGGTTGACTGTACGTAAAAACTAGAACTAACACAAAGCAAGTACGATAAGGTGGACACAATTTCAGACAGGGACTTTGATCAGTTTGGAGAAATACAATGCAAAAAGAGTAATGATTCATAATTTAAAGGAGTTAGAAATAGTTAAAATGTTAAAGTTTAAAAGTTTATTAAAGTCAAAGTTAAAACAAAAAAAAATAACGTTTATGCTGTTGTAATTTCCTTCGCATGTGAAAAACAAAAATAATTCGCGGGCCGGGGCCATAAACGTTTATGCTGTTGTAATTTCCTTCGCATGTGAAAAACAAAAATAATTCGCGGACCCCAATTTAAAAAATTGCGGGCCTTTCGCGGGCTTCTGTAGATGTCACTTTTAAAAGCTTATTTTATGTACATGGTTTGTAACTTGGTTCAATATACAATAAACAATTAAAATTTAAACAATTGTAGGCCTTTTTAGAAGAACGCAAAAACAAAAATTAAAATTTGAACGCGACTCATTTTCATTAAAACTAGAAATTTTGCCATACATAAACGTTTATGCTGTTGTAATTTCCTTCGCCTGTGAAAAACAAAAATAATTCGCGGACCCCCGCGGGCTTTGCCCGCGGGGTCCGCTTTGCGGACCAGGGGTCCGCGAATTATTTTTGTTTTTCACAGGCGAAGGAAATTACAACAGCATAAACGTTTATGTATGGCAAAATTTCTAGTTTTAATGAAAATGAGTCGCGTTCAAATTTTAATTTTTGTTTTTGCGTTCTTCTAAAAAGGCCTACAATTGTTTAAATTTTAATTGTTTATTGTATATTGAACCAAGTTACAAACCATGTACATAAAATAAGCTTTTAAAAGTGACATCTACAGAAGCCCGCGAAAGGCCCGCAATTTTTTAAATTGGGGTCCGCGAATTATTTTTGTTTTTCACATGCGAAGGAAATTACAACAGCATAAACGTTTATGGCCCCGGCCCGCGAATTATTTTTGTTTTTCACATGCGAAGGAAATTACAACAGCATAAACGTTATTTTTTTTTGTTTTAACTTTGACTTTAATAAACTTTTAAACTTTAACATTTTAACTATTTCTAACTCCTTTAAATTATGAATCATTACTCTTTTTGCATTGTATTTCTCCAAACTGATCAAAGTCCCTGTCTGAAATTGTGTCCACCTTATCGTACTTGCTTTGTGTTAGTTCTAGTTTTTACGTACAGTCAACCGGTGAAATATGGTTAAATAAATTTGTATATATACTTAGAGACATGTAATTCAAGTTCTAGTGAATTTTAATTTCGTCAAACAAAAAAAATCTAATTATTACTTTGTGAAGATGGCATTGTCGGTTAAGGAAAAATTCAATGTCTTAATTTTAAATTTTAATAAACTTTTGAACTTTTTAAGCGATATTAATTTAAACATTATCAACCTGTTATTATAATTATCGTAAGGAATTTTTAATTTATAAGATAAAAATCGCGTAAATTTTTGTTGTATCCTTTCAATTGAGTCGATGTACACTTTATATTGAGGATTCCATATAGACGAACGATACTCCAATATACTACGAATCAAAGAATTAAATAATGAAATCAATGAGTCGTGATTGGTAAAGTCAGTACAAATACGAAATATAAATCCAATTAATTTATATACTCGATTAATAATATCTTGAATATGATATGAACATTGAATTTGGATTGTTTATCTATAGAGAGTTTGAATTATTGAGTTTTATTACTTATGTATAACGATCTTTTCATTTTACATTTAATTTTGACCACACTAAACTATATTTTTATTCTTCACATAATAATCTGTGATAGATTTATTCTTTATCAAGCAACTACAAATAAAACGACTTTCATACTGAAAGGACCATCTAAAAATATAAATTTCATATACCATCATAATAATTTTGATAGGTTCTAAATATTACATCATCCTGTATTTTAATTAGCCTAAGTAATTGATTTGTTTTTAATAAATTTTATTTTATATATTACAAACGTATGAATTCAAGGTCAGTAAACTTAATTCTTATTCTATATATTTCTATAAGATAATATAGAGAAAAAATTTACAGCTGTGTTATAGTATTCTATTTTGTTTTCATTTAGCTAATCTCATTTCATAATCAAATGACCGTGCATATGTTCTTATGTAAATTGAATATAATTGACAGCAATAAAGAAAAACTATTATTTCGTCATGAATAAAATTGTTGCATCATCGAATTGAATTGTCATACATTTTAATATTCTAAATAATTAAATATGTAACATCATATGGCATATGTATGCAAGGTCAGTAAACTTAATTCTTATTCTTTCTATAAGATAATATGGAGAGAGAGAGAGAGAGAGAGAGAGAGAGTTTACTACTGTATGTTATTAATTTATTTCATATTCATTCATCAATCTCATACTTAATATCGCTTTCTCATGAAATCTTATGTAAATTGTCGCAACAGGGGAAAAATATTAACGATATTGTTCGTATTAACAATTAGATATTTTCATATTTAGTTTTATGTTTTGTTTCAGATTTTTTATGTTTAGAATTGACTATATTATACTGATGTTAAATCATCCTACATTTTAATTAACCTGAACAATTTATTTGTTTTTAAAAATTGTATCTTTTAGATCATATGCTCGCGCAAGGTCAGCGATCTCAATATCATATGCTAAATTATGTTTATGAATCATTAAGATTGTTAGTTAGTTTATCGATGTTGTCATGTACAGAAATTTATTTTTTGTCTTAACTTTAAATTTTAAAGAACTTTTGAACTTTAACATTTTAACTATAATTTCTAACTCCTTTAAATTATGAATCATTAAGATTGTTAGTTGTAAATTTTAATTGTTTATTGTATATTGACCCAAGTTACAAACCATGTACATAAAATAAGCTTTTAAATGTGACATCTACAGAAGCCCGCGAAAGGCCCGCAATTTTTTAAATTTTAATTGTTCATTGTTTATTTGTTCCGCATTATCTTTTAATAAACCTTTAACTTTGCGCAAATAAATGGTAGCGAAATGGTAACAAAATGGTAACAAAATTCGTGTGTGAATTTTAATTTGTTTTTGCATTCTAATTTTTTTTTTTTTTGTTGGTTTATCAATGTTGTCATGATCAGAAATTTATTTTTTGTCTTAACTTTAAATTTTAATAAACTTTTGAACTTTAACATTTTAACTATTTCTAACTCCTTTAAATTATGAATCATTAAGATTGTTAATTGGTTTATCAATGTTGTCGTGATCAGAAATTTATTATTGTCTTAACTTTAAATTTTAATAAACTTTAACATTTTAACTATTTCTAACTCCTTTAAATTATGAATCAAACAATTTTTAGCTAAGGTCCGAAGCCTCGTATTCAGATCAATATATGTCTTAAGCCAAGGTTTTTGACTGAATTCTAATACTCTGTGTATTTTCTTTAAAATCAAACCTTCGCTTAGACATTGTTTTAAATTTTTTTTGATGAATGACATAATTAAACTTATGATTAAGGTTAGCCAACAGCTTATTTTGTTTGGATGATGCATAACCAGGTTTAGCATTTTCCACACAAAATGGTAAATCATTATGTGTTTTGTGAAGATTTTCTGGGTACTCCAAATCAACTTCTAAAATATATCCAAGGTCCGCCTCATCACTTGTTGAATGTATATTAAACTTATCAATTTCGCTTTCATTTAGCCATTTAAAGTTCGCATATAGAAGATATTGACTCATAGCATATCCGTATAAATTATTAGCGTCTAAATAAATAAGATATGAAGAATCCTTATCTTCTTTATAATTTTTCATATACTTATTATTCGCCTTACTATATCTTTTCGAACATTGTGCTAATCCACCACGAACCCCTTTGTTAATGAAATTGATCATGTTAATATCTGTGAGCAATTCCATTTCGATTTTTGTAAATTTCAACATGGCATCCCAACTTAAACCTGGGGAAGTGTAATAGTGTGCTGGATCTAAATCGTAAGTGGCTAAACAGACATTTCTAAAATTTTCAAAAATGTCAGCTAAGAGAAGAACGTCCGTTTTTAAATATAAATCGGAATAATCCCCCAAATTCTTACATTTAAACTCATTCCACACTTTAGTTGCATGATTATACTGATCTTCGGTAATATTGGAATCATTCAATTTATTATAGAAACTAGATTGAGGGGGTAAACATGTATGATTAAACTTTTCATGATTATCAATAAAATCATATAGAAATACACCTTTCTTCCTAACCAAATTAAATTCATTTTGCTTTGGAAAATATTTATGTATTTCATTAAATTGATTTTCTTCAAGATTTTTACTTAAATTATCAATACTTGAAGACATAAATTTGAATGTATCTATGAATCTTAATTTAATTGTTTTATTATCTAAAAGTTTAAAATGTTTTGTAAAAGATACATATCTCTCCTTATTTTGAGCGATTAAATTAATTGTTTCTGTATCAAATCCAAGTTCTTTGATAATAAAGTGAGAATCATATCCACTCAAATTATGACAAACAATTGGTACAAAGTCAGGTAAACCATAATTTAAATTACAATTGTTATGAGCGGCTCCGCGGAACTTTCCAGTAAGATGGCAATGGTCTCTTACTTTATAATTCAAACAGTCAATAAAACTTTCTTTACATATATAACAAGTAGATGAATTGTCATATTGTTCTTTTTCTTCGTTTGTTAGTGTTATCATTTTTATGTTTGTATGTAATTTATCATAAATTACTTGTAAATCGATTTTTAATTTTTCAATAAAAATTTGACAACAATCTTTACCCCTATACAATTCAAACTTAGAAAGTTTATCGTCGTATGAACACTTAATGTAATATGCGAAGCTGCATGGTTCATGTTTTGTAATGTTTTCTGTAAATGAGGTTTTATCGTTTGGTAAACATGTAAAAATTGGTGCTAGTACAGCTTCAAAATCGCAATAGATAATAAATGGTACTCGCTCTTTGTTTTGGATGTTTTTAAACTTTAGTATACAATTTTCTTCATTAGGAAGAATACATTTAATTTTATTACAACCATATTGCAAATGATTATTTAAACCTTCCTCATTTCTAAAAAAAGTTAAACATCCATCACAAATCCATTTTTTATTTGCTCTTTTGGATAACTGGTTTCCCACTAGCGCACTAAAATTTTTGATCAAACAATAGTGAGTATTTACATCATCTTCTAAAAATAGCAAATTAACATGTTCCTGTTTTTTAGATTTTGTGTAATATAATGGCCCCACAATTTCATTACCATCTAAACCATATACATTTACACTAATAATATTTAATTGTTCAAACTTTGAAATATCTTTTAGATGCATAGGCAAATTAATATCATCTAAAGTCAATTCCGAAGAATAGTGTGGATATGATGTATGTCTATAAGGTTTTTTTACGTTAGGATATCTAGATGCCATAATTGACCAGGCAAAGCATGCCTGATCAGAATTTTGAATATTAATTATAGCTCTTTTTCTTTTAATAGTTTCTGGTAGATCAATATATGAAGAACCTCGCAATGGAGTATATTTGTTGATATTAAGTTCAAGAAACATGATCTTTTCGAGAGCCCAGCCAGATTCTTTTTCTTGAAAATCTTCACTTTTAATGTTTAAATTATTAACAATTTCGGAAAATATTGCATTAAAATCGCTAGCTTCAGTTATTATATAATTCGTAGTATTAAACGATGTTAATTTACTAACGTTGGAATCATCTTCTAAATTAAATTTTGTATGAAGTGCAAACAATTCAAAGTTTATTTTCGCAGCTTTAAAAATTTCTAATTGAAGCATTTTATTTTCGCCAAATGTAGTTTAAAAGATGATATACAGATAAAGTTGGTAAAATAAAAAAAAAAAAAATTATGATCAAGATTTCAATGCCAAGGATAAATTATAAAATATTAATACATATAACGTCCTATCCGATTTCAATTATGTAATTTTTTTTCTTATCTTCTTTTCTTACTTTATGCTGATTACATATTACGGTTTTTATATATACGTATATTGAACTAGTTTTCTTTTTAAATGCCAAGGTTAAATTATAAAATATTATTATAACTTTGTACTATCCGATTTCAATTATGTGATAAAAATTATTCGTCCAAGTTATAAACCATATACATAATACAAATTTTGAAAGGTAGCATACACTTCAATTCGAATATTTTTCTCTTACATATACAGAAATTAATCATAATCAATATTTTTTACTTTATTACAGTTGAGTGCCTAAAAAATAAACTTTCAAAGACAGTTGAATACATGATTTTGATGCAATTTTTTTTCTTATCTTCTTTTCTTACTTTATGCTGATTACATTTTACAATTTTTATTTATTGTACGTTGAACTAGTTTTTTTTTTCAATGCCAAGGTTAAATTATAAAATATTATTATAACTTTATAGTATCCAATTTCAATTAAAAAATAAATATTATTCGTTTAAGTTACAAACCATATTTACAGAATATACATAAACTTTGAAATGTGACATCTACAGATAAAGTTTTAAAAAATAACAATATACAGTTGAATACATGATTTTGGATAAATTCATATAGAATTTTAGTTATCGTGGTTGATAATAAAACTGTATATTGAACTAAGTTACAAACCATGTACATAAAATAAGCTTTTAAAATGACATCTACAACCATGTACATAAAATAAGCTTTTAAAAGTGACATCTACAGATAAAGTTGGAAAATAACAATAATTTACAGTTGAATATCTGATTTTAGATACATTTATATAGAGTTTTAGTTATCGTGGTTGATAATAAAACTGTATATTGAACCAAGTTACAAACCATGTACATAAAATAAGCTTTTAAAGTGACATCTACAGATAAAGTTGGAAAATAATAATAATTTACAGTTGAATACCTGATTTTAGATACATTTATATAGAGTTTTAGTTATCGTGGTTGATAATTAAACTGTAAGAAATGTGCACCATCTATCGAAAAGTTAATTAATATTAAAAAGTTCAAAGCTTAAAGTTTATGACTGTGCTGCCATCTAACAAAATGTCTTAAAAAAATATTGTACAGTTAATGTACAGTTGAACAACGGATTTTTAATAAAATTATATACTTACGTTTACATTTTATATAGAGATTTAATTATCGTGGTTCTACTGTAATCTTCATATAAAAAAACATATGTAATCGTTTGTATTGTTGTAATTTACATATAAAAATTCATCCCAAATGGGATTGAGCTGGGATCCCCCACTTTCACCTACTGTTTTCCATAAAGACGGATCGGAATGCGGTTTTTTACATTCGCTTCCAAAAATTATTTGTAAAAAATGTACCTACTTTGTACCTATGACAGATCGGAAATTGTATTGCTGCAGCCAAAAATGCATTCAAAAAATGCATTCAAGAGCTGGCCCAAATAGAGTACTCGGGGGTTTTGGAGGTCGCTGATCACGATTATGATGTTCAAATTGACCCCTCGAACACTCTGTGGGAATCTCTCACCGTGGGGCGTTTTTACGGGCGCCTAATCCAAATTTCACGTCGAAAACGACCCCCTGTACACCTGGTGCACCGGAATCTTGACGCGGACCTCATCTCCGTGGGTTTTCCTCGCACGATCGAAAAAGACGAACTGAAAATCGATATGGGGGTCCAGGTGTTCGGTGGGTCAATCTGAACATCATAATCGTGATCAGCGATCTCGAAAACCCCCGAATACCCGATTTGGGACAGTTTTGACTATTATTTACAAAGTTTTGAAATATTCCAAAAGGCGTTCAAAAAATGCATTTTTTTAATGCATTTTTGGCTGCTGCAATGCAATTTAGATACATTACAAAGTAGATACATTTTTTACAAATAATTTTTGGAAGCGAATGCAAAAACCGCATTCCGATCCGTCTTTATAGAAAAATTTCCGAATTTTTGGCCTTTTTAGTGCTTCATTACCTCGACTAAAATATTGCTAAAAAAAGGTTCGACAACTTGGAAGAAAAGCTTCATTCGGGCAATAATCTAACTGGTGATTACAAGCTCATGGCAGAATACCTGCAATTTAATCATAATATGATGAAAATACAACCAAAGGACATTCCCATTGCTAGCTGTGAAGGTTTCAAGTAACACTACTACTAAGATTCGAATATAGTATTTGACGGTTCCTGTAGAAGTTCAACAGGAGTGTCGCTCAATTACACGATGATGATGGGGCCAACATTACAATCATCTTTATGGAACATTTTATTACGCTTCAGAACCCACAAATATGTCATGACTGCAGTCATTGAGAAAATGTATAGATAGTAATAACTGACGTCTTAAAACATTACAAGCTAACAACAGTTATCTATGGTACAGCGTCTGCTCCATTTTTAGCGAATAGGTGGTTATATCAATCAGCTCTTGAAAATATGAAGACACTCAATGAAGCTGCTATTACAATAAAAAACGATTTTTATGTAGATGATTTGCTGACTGGCTGTGATTCCATCGAACAAATGCAAAAATTGAAAGGTGATGTTAGTAACATCTTAAAATCAGCTGGATTTGAATTAAGGAAATGGTGTTCCAACGTTACCTTGATTGGCGTAAACAATCCTGTCGTCAATATATGCAATGAGAGAGATGTAATCAAAATTCTCGGATTGCAATGGTGTCCGCAAGAGGATCATTTTTCATTTAATATACAACATGCGTTAACTTCATCGGTGACAAAACGTAGCGAAGTGAAAAGGTGTATGCGGTCGTTGTTTTCTGCAGAACTGTGTTAATGAAAATACGATTGAAGTTAGAAGTCATTATCAAGACTAGAATTATGCGCTGCAGTACCTGGTACGAAACTGTTGAAGACGGTGTCAAATTCTATGCAACATATCCCACACGATATATTTGCATAGACCGATTCGGCGATTGTTTTGGCGTGGCTCGGTGATCAGCCGAGCAGATGGACTTCATTTGTTGACAATCAAACATCAGAGATATTAACCCTTTCAAACGCCATTTAAAATTGACTTTCTTCCAAAAATAAAATACGTAGCACAATTATGCACTGCTATGATATGGCATTGCTCATAAAACTGTAGTGTGAACATAAATACATAAGAGAACGATCGCACAAGAGAAATGAGACAAAAATTAAAAATTACGGTTGGCTGAAGCGATTAAAGTTGATGTACAATATATTGTACAAGGCGTTTGAGAGGGTTAAGTTGTTGTCCGCGAGAAAAATGGTCACACGTCAAGTCTAAGGAGAATCCTGCAGATGTTGCAACGCGCGGAATACTTCCATCAGAACTAAATGGTTATAATCTTCGGTAGAATGGGCCAGAATGGTTATCACACCAGAAAGCATCCTGGCCAAATCAGAAAGGCCTGACTATCATGACGGATGTGAGTAAATTAAGAGCAGAATTGCGTAAAAAAAGGTTGTCACACTGCAAGCTCAGTTAGAAGAAACATTATTGCTAGAATTAATTAATAAGAGCTCATCGTATGCTAAATAGATCAGAATCAATGGGTATTTGATTCGATATTGCAAATTTGCAACAAATTAAAGGCCAAAGCGCTCAACAACGAACAGATGGGCATCCTTGAATCGTTTTTACCATCAATGGAACTCTCAAGAGCTGAAGAAATTCTGAATCGGCAGGTGGTACATGAAGATTTTAAGACTTCTTACACTTTCTGCCGTAGGCACTTGGCGAAACACACTTAATACACACATTTTTAAAATTTTTTAAAAACACTTGTTAAATATTTCGCAAAATTACAAAAGGTTTAAAAAATCACTCGATCGATTTCGGCTTATTAGGCCATCATCAGGAGTATCTACTAACCTGTAAAAATAAAAATGTAGTTAGATATATATATATATAGTTGGAAAAAGCAAAAAGTGAAACCAAAATATACAAATAAAAAAATGTGGAAGTGGTCAACAATAAAATTGGTGACAGCAATAAACATTAAGAATTAAAAAGAAGATTTTAAGGATGAAATTGATCATTGAAAGGAAACGGAGGTATACAAAAACAAAGTCATTTAAGATCATTGAATCCATTTTTAGACAAAAACGGCATTATGAGAGTAGGCGGAAGACTCGAGAGATCCAGTGTTAAATTTGAAAAGAAGCATCCAATTATTTTGCATAAATTAACCCACTTAAGCAAAATAATTGTTACCTATATTCATTATAAATTCCTACATCCTGGCCCATCCCTTACTTTCCATCTTTTAAGGCAGCAATACTGGGTCCTAAATGGAAGAAGCAAGGACAACCAGGTGGTCAAAAATTGTGTCATATGTATGAGGTATAGAGGTCAATCACCAATGCAGCTCATGGGACAGCTGCCAAGCGTGCGAATCAATCCAGCAAGACCGTTTGAGAATACTGGAGTAGATTTTACTGGAGCTGTTTCACTGGCAAATAAAAGAGGGAGAGGTGCCAAAATATCCAAGGGCTATATCGCGATATTCATTTGCCTGGCCACGAAGGCGATTCATATTGAAGTTGTCACCGCTTGCAATACTGATGGGTTCATTGCAGCATTAAGGCGATTTATTGCTCGACGAAGGCTTCCATCAAGCATATATAGTGACAATGGTACAAATTTCGTTGGCACTAACAAAAAATTATAGAAAATGTACAAGGCAGTAAAGTGTTCCATCAGCGATGTTCAAGAAGCAATATCTTCAAACGAATTTTTGCATGATGTTGGAGAATATTTAGCGCAAAATAATATAGTTTGGCATTATACTTCACCACTAGCATCACATTTTGCTGGAATTTGGCAAGCAGCAGTGAAATCAGTGAAGTCTCATTTGGCCAGAGTAACCAGCAACATAAATTTAACGTATGAGGAGTTGTCTACGTTATTGAGTAACATCGAAGCCATACTAAATTCAAGACCACTTACGTTGTCTTCAGCAAATGACGAATCTTACGAAGCGCTTACACCAGGCCATGTCCTCATTGGATCACCCATCACAAATTCACAAGTTTACCAGAGCCATATCAAGAAGAAGAAGATGGTTCATTCAAGTTCTCCAAAATGTGGGGTGCGATTCAACAGCGAACTAATTAGGACAGACTTAAGACAAACTTCAAGCGAATAAATTTTTTGAAATACAACGAAAATATCGAAATTGTCTTACCTAAGAAAGTAGATGCCATCCTGTTTTTACGATAGGAATTTTTACACTTTGTTACAATTCAGTTCATTGTCCACTTGAAAATTAGTCAAAAATCTCTATTTTTTGTTTTTTTTTTAATTTAGCTTAATTTTAATACAAGACACCATATTTAACACAATCAAAGCGATACTTTGACTGTTTTGAATATAAAATAATTGCGACAACAATATTGACAACTATGTATTGAGAGGCCGTGCTATCAGCTCATCATAATACCAATAAAATATTTAATTTATTTCCTGTGGAACATTTAAATGTTTTTATAATAGAGAGACATTTCAAATAGTAAAATTCTGCATCTGCCAGTATAATATTGATATGGTAACCACAATTCTAAAATTTAATAAACAGAACATGCACTCAATATTTTAGCAGGTACGTATCATACAAATTATTATTTTATTAAATTGGATTTTTTGTTCTACTATTGTTTTTCAAATATCATTACTAATAAATTCAATTAAAGTTTTGAAATATTCTAACTGTATAAAATGTATTTCTGGTACTCGTACCAATATAAACTTAATGCATTTTCGTTGTTATAATTTTATTGGTAAGTACATACATGTATATCCATCACACACGAGACTAACTAAATAATTTTCAAAAATACGAAGGTAAATTGAAAAACTATTTTTTATCAATTAATTTTGATTTGTTTGGAAAAGATACATTTTGTTCAATTTAATCGATAGATTTTGTTTGTATTGTGAAATCAAATTGTCATCGCGTAAAAATTATTATTTTTTGTCTTATCACGCTCAAAACAAAAACAAAACAATAAAGTTACATAAATAACTGTTTCTTAACTTATAATTTTATGAAAATCTGTATTTCACAGAAATGATTCTGTTTGGAGTGTTTGCTAGATAATTCTTTAATAGTAGCAGATGTTATGTTTCCATAATATTACTTGACAGTTACTGTCAAAATATGAACATTTTTCAATTATTTCGTTTTTTTTTATGTTTTTTAAGTTAAATTAAATAATGTATGCGACATTTTCGTTGTAATTTAATTTAATTTATGCCGAAAAAAAAAACATATTTCATATTATATATGTACGTGTATACCGTGAATGACGGTACAGTAAACAAAATGTTCATATATAATATAATATATAACCTTTCAGGTGAATGAGTTTGTCAGAACTTCCTTTCTTGTGTAGCAGACGTTTCGTTATTTTCAAATTTGTTAACTAGATCATTTCATACTTTTGAACAAGCTACATTAGTGCTTGCAAACTACATACTCGTATCTGTTCTTTGTGTTGTATATGAAATGGAAACATTTTTCTTGTAGCTGTAAATTTATTCATCCAGGTAAAAGCATCGAAAATAAAAATTTTATAAAAGCAAGTCTAACATTTTATGTGTATGTAGAAATGAAAAACATTTATCGGATATCTATTTGACACATTAAGATTGGTTTATAAAAGACTGCTTCTTATTTAAGAATCGAATGCCTGTTTGACTAAATTTTCGGCTTTTCATTTCTAAACTATATTACGCTATTCAACAACAGACCGTTAGTGAAAAGTTTCCTCGCGAGGTTACTTTTTAATTTAGTTTTCATTTTAAGAATGGGTACGTAAGTAGATTACGCGTTACTATGTAAAAGTTTAATTTGTACGACGGGTGTTAATTTTGCAAATGGTTTTATGAGTAATGAATTCAATTCCTACAACATTATTATTGATAATGATTTAAACAATTATTTTATTGGTATAGGGCTCTTTATTTTTATTTTTATTTATTAGTACTTGAGCTTTCAATCCCACTTCGGGATCATTTTCAAAAGCATAATGAAAAATTATTTCCAAAATAGGTTCCTTTTATATAAAAATTTTTTACATAAAACAATCAAACATTTGTTACAAAAACCAATTTTTCATGGAAACGCACAGCCTAGAAAATGTTTGATTGTTTTATGTAAAAAATTTTTATATAAAAGGAACCTATTTTGGAAATAATTTTTCATTATGCTTTTGAAAATGATCCCGAAGTGGGATTGAAAGCTCAAGTACTAATAAATAAAAATAAAAATAAAGAGCCCTATACCAATAAAATAATTGTTTAAATTAAAAGATATGGCTCAATATAAATAAAAATAAAATTTAAAAATTCTAAAAGACACTTTAGTGCTCAACCAATATCCCGAAAAATTAATAAAAAAGGTAATTTGGAAAACAAGAAATTTTCACAGAAATACTATATCTAGACCACAAAATGAAATTACAAACTTTTTGGCTATTCCTTATATAAAAAATCTTTATGAGAAAATAAAACGTTTGTTCAAGAATTATAATTTCAAAATTGTGGGATGTGCAGCTACAAGCCTAAATGGAAATATTTTTTCCAAAATTAAAGACAAGGTACCTTAAAGAAAACAATCAAATGTGGTTTACCAAGTCCGTTGTAGTTGCAACGCCACGTATACTGGACAGACAAAACAATTTTTGGAAAAAAGAATTTATCAACACCGATATGACACCAACAAAGATCTAAATTCAAATATTAGTGCACTTACACGGCATCTGAAAAATTCCAATCATTTAATCAATTTAGATAACGTCAAAATTCTCGATAAACAAACCAATTTTAGGAAAAGATCGATTTTGGAAATGTTACATATTAAATCAAGTAAAAATTCGATTAACATTGTAGAAGATTATGCTTATATTGGCAACTCGTATGATTTATTTATATAAGTTTTTTGTCTCACCTCATTTTATTTTTATTCAATTGTACAACCTTTCTACATGAAAAACGCTTTAGCCAGGAAAAGAAAATTATTTTTCGAAAAATTGTCTAGGCTGTGCGTTTCCATGAAAAATTGGTTTTTGTAACAAATGTTTGATTGTTTTATGTAAAAAAATTTTTATATAAAAGGAACCTATTTTGGAAATAATTTTTCATTATGCTTTTGAAAATGATCCCGAAGTGGGATTGAAAGCTCAAGTACTAATAAATAAAAATAAAAATAAAGAGCCCTATACCAATAAAATAATTGTTTAAATTAAAAGATTTGGCTCAATATAAATAAAATTAATTAATTGATAATGATATTTAACACAAGACAGATCAAGTTTCCTTTTTTACAACGTTTTTAGAAATTTCATTTGCAACCTGTATTTTCATCTGGCCAAATGCATTAAATAGCTATGCATTAAAAAATTAATTAAGTAATTGATTTATAATCTTATTGAATTGCTTTTATATTCGTTGTATCGAAATCGGTACAAAATGGCAATATTTTGCACAGATTTAGATTAAATTTTTTAATTTATTTGGCAAACAAAATGTGTTCGAAATTATTTTCACACAATGGAGTTTATAATAAAAGAAATTTGTATCAAATTTTAATATTTTTTATTTACAACACTGATTACAACACTATATGATGGTTGGAAAGTACAAATGCCATTGACAAAAATTATAATATTTATTTTATGTGTACTTGTGTACGTGTGGTAATGGACATCGTATAACAATTATACCTTTAGGATTTTATTAGAGATTATTAAAGGGGATTGTACATTATAATAATATAATTAGGTAGATGGTATACTCGATCTACTTTATATTTCGAATACCGAAAACCATTTACATTTTGACATTTACTTGAATATAAGTTGTTCGTTACTTACAATTATACAAATAAACATAATTTAAATTTTGAAAATACAAATTTTATGACTTCAATAAAATCAATTGAATAAAAATTAATGAATGCAAAATAATGAATTATTGTTGGTTGTTGTTGAATTTAATGCTGGTTTGAACATACTGCCGCCGTTGACTCATTAGAGTCAATAATTGGAAGCAGACATATTTTTGATATTGGACGTTTCAGCAGGTTGCCATTTGGAAGCTTCACTGTCACGACTCTAATTAAATTATCCTTTCCAGGATGGACGTAATGAATTCGGGCCATTGACCATTTTGATGGTGGTAGGTTTTGATCTCGAAAAAGTACTAATCTTCGAATGTTGATTTGACGATTCGGAGTATGCCATTTATAAAATTGGTTTAATGAGGTAACATATTCTATAGACCAACGTTTCCAGCATCCTTTCTAGTAACGACGGGATCAACTGCCATCTGCTTAAACGGTTAATAGTAATATGGTCAACATTTGGTTCTGGTAGCATTGTAATTGGTTGGCCAATTAAAAAATGACCGGGTGTCAAAGGGTTGCAATCATCATCATGGAAATCCTCAAGAGGCCGTGAATTGAGCAGAGCCTCTATTTGTTTAATTAGGGTAAGGAATTTTTCGTAAGTGAGAATAGAATCTCCAAACACGCGACGCAGGTGATATTTTGTGGATTTTACTGTTGCTTCCCACAATTTACCGAACGTAGGGGCTGCAGGAGGGATGAAGTGCCATTGTGTTGCTTGGTCCGTGCACCAGTTTAATATGTTGGCTCGTATTGCTTGGGTCAAATATTGGGAGAAAAATTCGAGAAGTTCCTTCTTTACTCCAGCCAGGTTGGTCCCATTGACGCAATATATGTCTGAAGGAACGCCTCGAACGGCACAGAATCTTTTGAGGGCGGCTAAGGAGGTGTCTGTGATCATATCGGATATTAAGTCTAATGTTGTCGCTTTAGTTGCCATACAGACGAGTATGACTAAATACGCCTTGTAAAATTTAGCTCCGTGGTGATGACTACTTTTTATCATATAAGGACCGGCTAAATCTATACCAGTCTGAAGAAATGCTCTTGCGGGAGGATTTATTCGGGAAGGTGGTAACTGGCCCATTAATTGCTGTTGCACTGCGGCTCGGTGCCGACAACAAACAATACATTGATGAGTAATGCGGCGTACTAGCTGTTTGGCTCTGGGAATCAGGAATCTTCGTTTGATGATGGCCAGCAAAAGTGTTGATCCAGCGTGCAGATTATTGACATGCATTTCGCTTACTAATTTTTCAATGATGGTGTGGTTGTACGGTAAAATTATCGGGCGTTTCATGTCGTATGATAAATCTGAATATTCCAGCCTTCCTTCAACTCGTAATAATCCATGGAAGTCCAAAAACGGAAAAAAAGAATATAAATTAGTTTTTGTTGGTAATGGTAATAATTTCTTCAACGATTTAATTTGACTTGGATAACTATTTTCTTCGATCGCTTTTAAAGACTCTACTGTGCGTTGATGAGGTTCTACCCTTAAATTTTTGATGAATCTAAATAGCATTGCGATTGTATGGGTTAATTTTCGGAAACTCTCTTTGTTTTTGAATAGTTTGTCAACAATTGATTCGTCGGTGGATAAGTTAGTGATAAATGGAACTCTGGAATCTTCTCGTGATTCTGAGGTACCGTTTGAGGCTCTAATAGTTCGTTTGGATATTTGTATGTGGATTTAAGAAGAAAATCGGGACCGTTAAACCAAAATCCATTATGCATTAAATCCTGTGGTAATATACCGCGAGTTGCGCAATCTGCGGGATTTTCTTTCGACGACACATGATGCCACTGGGTACGGCTAGTGTTACTAAGGATCTTAGACGTACGGTTTGCTATGTAAGATTTCTAAGCCTTGGGTGGTTTGGATAACCAATCCAATGTAATGGTTGAATCAGTATAATAATACATTTTTGGGGAACTCAATAAACATAACGATCTCTGTACTAATTCTGATAATCGTACAAGTAGGACAGCTGCATTCAATTCCAAACGTGGGATCGACGTAGTTTTAACTGGAGCTACTTTCGTTTTTGCAGCAATTAGGTTCATTTTAACGGTGTTACCCGCTGTGGTTGCATATATCCATCGGGGTGATTTAAGATTAGTTAATTCATTTAGTTGATCACGGATTATACACCACTCCTGTGCAACGTTTTGAGGTAGTTCGTCATCCCAGCCAATGCCATTTAAACAAAGAGATTGGAACAAAATTTTTAAACGAATTGTTACAGGCGCGAGTATACCTAATGGATCGAAAATTCTTGAAGTCTCGGATAGAAATGACCTCTTCGTGAACTTATTGATCTCAGGTAAAAATAAACGGAAAAAAATCATCTTGAACAGGATCGTACTTTATACCGAGAACATCAACAATAGAATTTGGATTCGCTCGTTATTTCCCAGGATGTCAGTTCTCGATTTTCTGTTGGAATTTTCACTAGTAATGTGGGATGACTCGAAGACGATTTTCGTAAATTCAATCCCCCTAGTATGCATAAGCAAGGAAATAAGCTCTTCCTGCAGTTGGAGAGTTTTTTCTATGGTGTCTCCACCGGAAATCAAATCGTGCATGTAAAAATCTCGTTTTAAGATAGCGGAGCTAAGAGGGAATTTGGAAACAAACTTTTCGGCTAGGTAATGGAGTGTTTGCCGCCCCGGTGGCACAGTTGTTAGCATGCTTGCTTTAAGCCCCGGAGGTCCCGGGCTGGTAAATGTAGGATCAATGAACTAATCACTCATTATCCGTTAAAAAAAATGATTACGAAACTTCAATATGAAGCGGCCAAATCCCTCTATGGGATGTAGCGCCAGCGAAAAAAAAATTGAGTGTTTGCGTGGCTAAATAGGGAGCCGGAGCTGTACCATAGGATACGGTACATAAACGAAAATGTTTAATTTTTGACATTGGGGTTTCTCGCCAAATAATCCTTTGGAAATCTCTATCATCTGGATAACCGAGAATTTGTCTGAACATATTTTCGATGTAAGCAGATAGTGCATACTTATGTTTTCGAAATCTGATAAGAATTTCGATTAAATTGTCTTGGATTGTTGGACCTACCAGAAGGTTATCATTTAATGACTCTCCAGATGTCTTCGCAGAGCATCGAAAACTACACGGACCTTTGTGGTAGTGCTAGCGGTTTTAAATACCGGATGGTGAGGCATGTAATAAATTGTATCCTTTTGTTTCATAATTTCTTGCTCGGGAACAAGTTCCATATGAACTAGTTTTAAATATTCATTTAAAAATGTAACATAAAACATAAGCTTCTCTAAGTCAATTGTCAGAGGTCAATCTTTTTTCGAGTATATAGAATCTTTATAGAGCTTGACTGAGGCTATCACCGAGATTTGGCGGACTTTGCTTAAATGGTAAATTTACGCAAACACGATTATTGGCATATGCAACGCTGTCATGGAAAATTTTAACGCATCTTGATTCATCCTCGGAAAAATTGTGTTGGGTCAGGATTTCCTCAGTATCCCAAAGTCGTTGGAGGGAATTTTCAATACTTGATCATTCTAACAATTCTAGATTTAAATAAACATGCATGGAATTTAACGAATTATTGAGAGGCATATACGGTTCATTCAACTTAAAATATCTTCCAATAATCCAGCCAAAACGGCTATTGCGTGCGACTGGAGTTCCGTTCACATGGGCCACCTTGCCATCGACTAATGCATGGAGCAGATGTTGACAGCTCAGTAAAACATCGATGCGCTATTGGTTTATTAAATTCGGGATCAGCTAGCGGCTTGAGAAATGTGAAATATGAATTATGATCACCAATCGATTGCATTTGCATTTAAAACAAATTGTAGGTAAAATATGTATATGCCTGTGTAGTAACAATGTATTCGTGATCTACACCTGATCTGATTCTTAAACTAGACATGCCTTTGGACACTCCAGCCTGTGAATTGTTTAATGTGTCAATCGATATATTAGCCTTGGATCTTGGGATTCCTAAATTATTAATACATTTTTCTGAAACAAATGAATGACTCGACTCGGAGTCGAGTAGCGCTCGAAACTGAATCCACTTACCAAAATTTTCCTTGAATTTCGATCTCAATTGTTGGAAGGATGGCTACAGTACTGCGAGATGGTTCAATGTAATTGGCGACCATAGTTGTTCCTTGTTCTGCCGCCGATGAGGAAGGTCCAGGCATCGCGATCATAGATTTTCCTTGTTCTGCCGCCGGTGAGGTAGGTCTAGGCATCTTACATTTGTCTTTATTGGATTCATAAAATTTAGCGCCTTGCGGAAGATGCAACGATGTGTGATGCCTTTTATGGCATTTTTGACAGCTTTTGAAGTTTTTACATTGTGTTACTACATGTTCATGGGATAAGCAGTTGTAGCAACGATTTAATTTCTTAATTAAATCTCGACGGGACTCGACATTCATGTTACGGAATTTGTTGCGACTAAATAATTTGTGGAATTCATTAGGACATACCGGGCAACGCGGCTGAGTAGTGATATGAAATGAATTGCTTACTGAAGGAGCACTAATTGGTGATGACCAAATTTATAATGTTATTGTAACAGCTCATGCATTTATTATAATTTTCTTTATAGTGCTGGAATAATTATGTCTAGGTTTGGAACTCGAATCCCCTAATTCATCTATTCTTTTAGATAAATACGCCAAAAATGTATCTATGGTAGGAAAATCGGTTTCGGAAGTTTCATATTTCCAAAGTTGACGAGACTCCTCGTCTAATTTCTCCATGGCTAAATAAATAATCCAAGGATCGCGCTCGATAGCGCTTGGACCAAGTGATTTCAACGCACGGATAGTCTCATCTATATTATCGTAAATTTTCAATAAATTAGATGCAGATGGGATTGCATTAACTTTTCGTTGCGATAAAAAATCTCGTATGTATGTTTCAACAATAACCTGCTTCTTATCATACTTTTTTATGAGGTGTTTTAAAGCTTCGACATAATTAGCATCATTGCCTAAGTGGTACCTACATTTCTGAGCAGGCAACAGAAATGTATTTTCGTGGAGAACGCCTGCCATTGTTTATAATTTCCATCAGAAATGGGCAATGATAATCTCGGTAATTTAAAGACGGATTTGAAGTTATTAGCGGACATAGATTGGGTGGATAAATCTGCCGTTTCAGGAACTGTTTGAAGGCTAAGCGAACGAATCAAACCTTGGATTTTCGTAACCAATGGATAATATTCCAGATTCTATTTCAGATTCTACTTTAGAATTTAATTAAAATATTTTATCTTCCGTCGCGATGAACTGATTGTATATTTCATTAATTTTGGACAATCGAGAATTTAATTCATGAAAATTGCAATCTTCACCTTTGGAACCAATAAAATTTGCTAATTTTGTGAACTGGCCTTTGATAATACTCTTGCGTTTAACAAGAGCACCGACTAAGTCTATCCCATCGTCGACAGGCATATTTAATTCAAACGAGTTTTGGTTTATGGGTTAAATTTAAAAAACGGAAAATTTACGCGGTTCAAAAAATATGAAGTAAAAATATGGAAAAGTATTATCTGAATTTATAAACGTATGTATGTATGTATATACTTGCGCAAACTATTGGAACCTCAATTGATCTACTTTCCACGTGCTTAATGGATCTGGTTTTGAATTATATACTCTCCGGCTTCCACCGATGAAATTAATTATTTGATATAGCTGGATGAAATAATCACGCGCTGGATAATAGTTGAACTGGATTTCAGATGGCTGACTTGTACTGTAACCGGAACTGTTATTCACAAATCAATTACACTAATTTGGTAATATGTTATAACGGGATGTATAACACGCTAATTTAATTATTTCACAAATTGCACAACGCGGTGTTGTCAGAAGCCTTACCAGAATTATACAGACACTACTCAAATTAGGAAGAATTAAATTTTCCAAAAATATTATGGTTTTTATCTGCGGTCATATTAGTCATCGTGATGAGTAATATTTTAAAATTAAAAAATCATATGAATTTATGACTAGGAAAAATTGTTTAGTTTAGTTTTTGTTTTCGAGCATAAATAATAAAAAAATGAAGAAAATTAGTTTGATTTACACGTAAACTTGTTAAAATAACAGTCAAAATAATAAATAAATTTAATATTAGGAGACTTTTCAATAATCGTATTGAATTGTCTAACATATCTTTATATTTGGAATTTGAATGAATTCAAAGAGTCGATCTTTTTAATAAATCGAAATATCCTTGCTCTACACAACTGAAGCTTGACGGTGTTTACGAGGAATCCATCACTTTCTTCTAAATGTATTTACACCACTGATAACTGAAACTACCAAAATTTTGTGAACGAGGAATAATAAAATTCCCAAAACTTAGAGTCAGAAGAGCAAAAAGCCCCTTATGCAACCCATTCTACCGAGATTCGAACGGTATCATCAGATTCAAATGGAATAGTGTTAAACACTGTACTGTTTGGTTGGTTGCATGCAAAGTCGCCACACAAAAAATCAGTTCGAAAAGTCACAATTTAGGGAAAAATGAAAAGTCAGGCAAAGAATGTCTTATTGATCATATTGCTATCTAGCATATCTTATTAGGATCTTAAAAAATGTTTTTTTTAATACTTTTGTCTAGCCTTCAGTGATGTAGATAGAAGAATTATAAAAACTTTGATGGGTCGCATTTATTTTGGATAGTAAATCTAAATAAAATAATAAATAATCATTAAAATGTATTATATTTCAGTTTTAATACACAAAACATTGTGATTTTATGTTACTAAACCAACGCCTATAGAAACAATTTGGCACGAACTAAGGAACCCTAGAATATTACTATGGCCTATATTACATTACTAGGGGGTACTTCCCGCCCTACGATGGATACAATTTATAAGTAATGGTGATGTCCGCAGTGGTCGCTGCCACAATCACCAGTTGACCATTTGATATTTGTTTAGCCGAGTAGGAATAGCTCGAGATTTAAGGCTTTTAAAGATTATTGCACCCTAAATAGACCTTAAACCAAAGAGTAAGGATAATTTTACCTGTGTTGGGGCATCCCACAAAAAAACTTTACAGACCGACAAACAGCGGGAGCTGTGCTTTTCTTCTACTTCAAAAAAAAAAAAAATCGGGGTGGGCTGTGTCGTCTACACGGCCGTAGGTGTTACGCGTGATAACCTTTATAAGATGTTGAGATTAATTATTTTAATTCAATATAAATTATAAGCCACATTTTCTTTATACGTACAAATAAATGAGGGATTCTCTCTCTACAGTGTTCTAAACTATATTTTGTAAATCGCTATTTTGAAGATATCAATTTCATTTAAAATTTATGTGGAGGGTTATTACTTGAATTTAAAATAAATTATCGACCACAGTTTCTTTACTCACAAATTGAGATTAGAATCGCTTCGATCAGAAGAGGCGTTCTCTCGCTACACTGCTCACAAGCATTGTAAATCGCTATTTTGTAGAATTTAATTTTAATTAAAATGTATGTGGAGATTAATTATTTTAATTTACAATAAATTATCTGACATGGATTTTTTACGTATAAATTGACACCATAATTGTTCCGATCAGATAAGGCGTTATCTCGCTATAGTGCTCTAAATCATTGCAAATAGCTATTTTGTAGTTTGTAATTTTAATTAAGATTTATGTGGAGATTAATTATTTTAATTTACAATAAATTATCTGCCACAGTTTTTTTATGCACAAATTAGCACCAGAATTACTTTGATCAGAAGAGGCATTCTCTCGCTATAGTGCAGTCAAACTCTGTAAATCTCTATTTTGTAAATTTTATATAAAATTAAAATTAGTGTGGAAATTAATTATTTTAATTAAAATAAATTAACCACCACTGTTGCTTTACGCAAAATTTAACTTCAGAATTGCTCGGATCGGATGAGCCGCATTCTCTGGTTCAAGCATTTAAATCGCGCGAAATTCGAGGTTCGCGGCCCGGCTTGCCTCGCCGCCTGATGACGTCGCTGCGATCATATTATGCGTGAGGCATGAAGCCTAAGGACCAACCTAAGAAACCATACATTTAAATTAAAAGTAATGCTTACAGTAATAGCCACCAATACTTTGATTTTTGTGTTATAAACTTAGTTTCATCTGATTTAACAAATACTGTGCTGTATCTTACATTTTCTTCAAAGTTTCTGAATTTTAAACGATCAAAATATTTTTCAGTGGGTGAATTTGATCTGCATTTTGAATGTATCCCTTCCTGTCAAGGTATATAAATGACGCCGGTTCTGGAAGATTACCAATTAATGCGGATTTTATTTGTGGTAGTTCATAAAATGTGATTTCTCGTCAATCTTATAATGTGTAAATCTATTCGCTCTGAATTGAAATCTTTATATCGGATTGTGTTTGAAATATAATGTCGATTTTCTGTGTTAAGATTTCTATGTTTTCCAGTACAAAGTCGTATACACTTACGTTCAAAAATACGTAATCGCTCCATGTAGCTAGCGCTGCAATTATACCAAGTGGGGCATCCGTATGTAATTATAGGGCGGATCAATGTTTTGTAACCTATAGTTTGCACTTGGCTCGTCAACCATTTCGATCTGAAGATTTTATTATGTGACATGATGGCTTGTTTAGCTCTCGCTATTTGTATATTAATGTGCTGGTTCAGGTAACAAAATTGATAGATGTTTATCCCTAAATATTTGACGCTGCTTTTTTGCGGAATTGTATTGGCACCAATTTTAATGAACAATTTGTCTTTATATTTTTTTGTGTCGTATGTTGCTCGCTGTACCGGCTTTCGAAATAATATGCTTTCGCACTTATTAGCATTGATTTTAATTTTCCATGTATGAAGATAATCGGTCATAAATGTGATTGCTTGTTGTAAGTTGAATATTATGTTCTTGATTTTTAAGTCTGTGCTGTAGATGATTATATCATCTGCATATGCAATAGTACTGATGAACTTATTATTTATTCTGCTGTTCACTATTAGGTCTCTGGTATATAAATTAAAAAGAATTGGTGCTGTAATGGTACCTTGCTGCAATCCATTATAAATTTTGAAAGTAAAACTAGAAGTTTCGATTCCGTCGGTTGTTACGAATTCTCTCTTATAAAGCACAATGATTAAGATAAATATTATGTCTATGTTAAATTTCATTTGCTTTAATTTGAAAAGAAGCCCGTCTAACCAGACAGACTCAAATGCCTTTTCCATATCAATTAATGCGGCGCCAGTGCAGCGAATATTGTTTAAATTACGGCTTACGTCAGTTGTGAGTACAGTTATTGCATGCACTGTAGACTGAATATGTTGAAACCCGAATTGGTTTTCTGGAATGAGCTCGTTGTCTGGAGTGTGTTGCAGAATTTTGTTATAAATAATTATTTCGTATATTTTGCTTAAATTCGATACCAAGCTGATTGGTCTATAGTTGATAGGGTTTAATGAATCTTTATGCTTTTTTGGAATCGGAAATATTTTGGCGGTTTTCCAACAGCTTGGGAATTGTCTGTTATTTAGCAGGTTATTATTATGGTGCATAGTTCAGCAACGATTTTATCAGGGAAATGCTTCAGAACAATATTTGGGATTTTATCTAATCCATACGATTTTTTATTATTAGCTTTTTGAAGTATGGCTTTCAATTCATCTATTGACGTAAAATATTTCTGAAGATCTGGGTCTTGTATATATGTTATTTGCTTTGTTGTTGGTATTAAAGATGCATTTAGTAACATTGTTATTAGCATCTATTTTTTGCTGTTGTGTAATTTCGTTTATGACACGTTGAACAATATTTTGGTGTGACATTTTTCCTAACGTTGCTTGCGGTATGGTTTGCTTTTCTATATAATGCCCAATAATGGGCATGTTTTTTTTTTATATCGAAGTAATCTGAGAAATAATTTAACTGTCAAAATACAGATACGCGTTTTTTTTTAGTATCCGAGGAAAAATGTATTTCTCTGTGTCGTTTTTTTTTACGCTCGGATAATTTTAAAATTGAATCTTTTTCCTCTGAAAAAAAGTTCAGATTGTTTTTTGACAGACATTTATTTGAAATAAAAAGAACACGGTAATATTTATTTGACAATCTTAAACTGACGTTTAATTTCTACGGCGCTAACAAAACTATCATTTATTTTTCTCGGATAAATCAGAGAAAATATTTATCGGATTTCTCCGATGTATTATCTATCTGTTTTCTCTTATTTCTCCGACATTAAAAAAAAACACGACCAATGTTAAGGTTTTCAATAATATTGAGACATCTGTATTTGTTATTATTTTTTGGTAAATTGTTCCAATTTAAATTTGTTTTGTTCATGTTAGCGACTTCGGCGGTCAACACCTCTATCACTTAGGCTACTCAGTTATATTATTTTGAAATGTAAATTAGAATTAAAAGAAAAGCGTTCCGGAGTTAGTGAATGAATTGGGTAATGATATATTAGAGACTAGAAGGAAAAGCCCGTAATACGGGCGTAAATATCATTTTTAATTTCCCGTAAGAACTCATATAAATTTGGCCATTTTGACTTAAAGTAAACTTCACTCGAATTGAATATATTATTCGATAATTTGCGTCATCAATATGTTTAGAATTAATAATTGAAAAATCGTAGAAGAAAATCTGTCTACATTTTCAGGTAGGATGAGAAAAGAAAACCACCATTCTTCACTACTTATGCGATCAAACCTTAGATTACCATAGATGTAGTATCAACAAAAAGCTCTATATAAAATCAAAATAAAAAGTGAAGCATCAATTTTTCCTTGACAAAACAGGACGTACACATAAATAAAAACGAGAAACAGCGATGAGGTCATAATTGAAAATTGTTGGTCATTCTTAAGTACAATTTTGTGTGTGATAAACTTAAATTAAAACTTTGAAATAAAAAAATAAAAAAGTTCTTATAAAATTATTTATTTTATTTATAACGACAAAGTGCTGTGTTTTTAGATGTGGAAATTCACATTTATTAAAAAAAAAGGAAATTTCATTTCATAGGTAAGGTTTTCGATTATGACAACAAATTATTTTAGACTTGCCACCCGTCCCGTTTTTAACGCAACAGACCAGTTTTTAAGTTAATTGTCCCGTGTCCCGACGTTACTTTGGTCGGGACACCTTTTGTCCCGTTTTTGCAAAAAATTAATTTTACTTTAACAATTTTATAAACAAATTGTTTTTTTAACAATATTTGAGACAGTTGACAATTGGAAATATAGAGAAAGCACCTATCGGAATAAAATAAAACTGTAGCAACCTTACCATAAAAAATTAGCAGCAGCGCTTGCAGAACGACTACAATATGGTATAGCGGACATTTTTTTAAGCCGAGTAGGCCGAAAAGGCAGCAAATTTAACTGGTTCCACGTTTGCAAAGCAAAAGGAAACGGGTTAATTTTAACATCTTAAACGACTACTAAATTTACCAGAATTAATTACTGGACGTTATTGCCATGCGCATATTTTACATAATGCCGCTAAACAAGGACTAAAACTGTGATCATTTGATGTCGATAGCTTCGTTATAAAAGTGTTTAGGGAATTTTCGTCCAGCTCTAAAAATCTTGCAGGACTAAAAGATTTTTTCCATTTTATGGAGTAAGATTACGTGAAATTACTCGACCATTCCCGTATTAGATTTCTTACATTATTTCCTGCGATTGATCGAGTTTTATAGTCTTGGCCTGTTTTGAAGCCGAACTTTTTAAGTAAAGGTGAGGATAATGTTTCCAATTTAATCTGGGAATTTATTGCAGGTTACAACGGTTCGGAAGTAGATGATGATGAGGTACAATTATCCGAGGCATATTTGTATTTTGTTCATAATCTTATGAACTTTTTATCATCACATCTGAAACAAGTTGAAAGTGAGTTTATACAAGCTATAGAGCTACATGACATTTTTAATAAAATAATCATATTAGAATTTTCTAATAGATTGGAAAAGCGATTTTTCGGATTTAAAGCAAATCAAATTTTATCGCGATTAGAACCAAATAATAAGGAAAGGTTTATTAAGGAAGCTGTTTCCATATATTCAAAAAATTTAAATTATTTGAATTTGTGCTTCGATTATTCAACTGCCAGTTTTTTTTTATAAATACAAGCAATTTAATTTAGAACAAGTACTAATACTTAACGATTTGGTGGAGGTCGCTTTAAAATTGGGAGTACCTTTAGTAGATGAGGATGCATTATTTTTAGAAATATGCTTTCTAAATAGAGTGTTACTAAAACTTCAGACCACTGTGGAACAAAATAAGTGGGTATGTGTACGATGCTTGTGCCTTTGAAAATGCTTTGAAGTTATTGAAAGTTAAAATGACTAAATATTTTTAAAACAATATTATATTGTATTTGAGTCTTGTCCTTGTGATTCATTAGTAATTATTCCAGCTAATAAATTTTAAATTTTAAAAAAGTTCAAGTTATTTGATGAGGGGGATATCCGTCGAATAGTTAAAATGTAGGCGTCCCGTTTTGCAAATTTTAAAAGGTGGCAAGTCTATGCCCAATATGTATTATTCCGTTAATAACATTATTAATGATGATTTGAATTAAACATTTGGTTAAAAAATTTAACATTTTATCTAAAAAAACATAAAATGGGAGGAGTTATTCATCTAAAAATCAAATACAACAACACTAGTATTCGGTGTTTTTTTATTTTTAGATTATTTCCTTAGGTTACAGTGATGCCACCTTTTGGTATGAAATTTGGAGCAGATCTGCTACATTTTTTAAAAATATTGTAGCAGATTACTACATTTCTGTTTTAAATAGTAGCATGTAAAGAAATACACACAGAATTTAAAAAATAACAACTTTTTATTCCACTTTTTACAAATTCACTTCAACTGGTGCCACAAATTTAAATATTTTCAATAAAACAATGTAAAGTAACATAAATTTCTTTCAAATAAAAGTTAATAATTCTATATCAGTTGCAATTATGCACTAGAAAAAAATTTTAAATAAAAAAAATTCCAAAAAGCAACAATTTGAAAAGTGTAGTAGAAACTGAAAAGTACGTACATAAAATTTTAGGACTCAAAAATGTAGTAGATCTGCTACATTTGTAGTAGGGTGGCATCACTGACTGGTTACTAGGTTATTTCGGTTTGAAAAGCCGGTGGTATGGCATGTTTTTTTGAAATTTTTTATTAAGATTTATTTCTTTAGTTTTAACCGTGTTAAAATACATATGTATATGTATGTTTCGATTTCTAATTTGTTTATTAATTTTTTTTGTTTTAAATTATATAAATAATAATTTAATTACCCTGCTTGCACCCGACGTCTTATAGTACTGTTTGTTCCGTACACTTCAAAAAAGAAGATTTTAAACCGTTTTGTACAAGAAAAGTTTTAAACAGTAGTGCAGTTCCTTCAATATTTGCTTTCAAACAAAAGGTAATAATTTAATTTATGAATTTTTTACGTAAAAGTTGTAATCCCTATTTTATATGTTTTGACGTTATAATTAAGTGGAGCAAAATAAATTAAGATAATAATTTAACATGATATTTTTCGTGATCGTTTTTATGATATTTATAAATTTTACGAATTATATTTGATTTGTATATAAAAGTTTAGAACCAAATTTTTTTGGAAAAATCTTAATAAATTGATTTACAATTTAATTCCTTAGCAATATTACATGATTTAATTATTAAAGTGGACCATTTTCTATTGTTAACATCAACACAAAAGTAATACAATTTAGTATTATGATTAATTATACCATCACATAGCAATGAAAGTATTTGAATTTTATTTATATGGCTTATGTCGCCTTTATACCAAATATCTCTATATTTACTTAGATAGCAACATGTAGGCGCCCCCTATTTAGAAATCTTCCAACAAACTCGAATGAAATAATACGAGAAACTGTACTGAACATTAATTCTTCATTGATCGATGAAGATCATGACAAACAAACAGTTGATGGAATTCTGGTCAATAAAAATTTAGAGGTAAATATATTAGTCATACTAAATTGTAATTGATTTTTAACAAAAATATTTTTAGACAGTAGCTACTCTGTCAGTCATAAATATAAGAAATTTTTAATTTAATAAAGGAAATTCGTTATATACAATTCCATAAAACCATTTTGCGAATTATAAATTATTTTATTTTGTGTTTTAGGAATCCCCCACCAGAGGAAACTTTCTAGAATATAGCTCTGCTGTTAAAGCAAGTTTAGCGACAAAATCCGCAAAACAAAAAATGAGTTTCAAAAGAGCATTGAATTCATCTTCGGACGATATTCTATCTTCAGATTCTAAACAACAAAAATTAACAACATTAAGAGTAGCAATTAAAACGAAAACCAAAAAAATTAAAGTGTTTAATCAAACTCTACGACGTTGAAATAATAAAATTCAAAATTTAAATATGCTTCTTCGAGATCTGAAATCTAAAAATTTAGTTTCAGAGGATGCCGCTTCACTTTTAAATGAATTCAAGGGTATTGGAAAAGAACTATTCAATGTGCAGAAAAAAAAATTGCTACGAAGGAGCATGCGAGGAATGAAGTACAATTAAAAAAATTCGCTTTAAACTTGAATTTTTATTCACCTAAAGCATATAATTATGTCCGGGGCAGTTTAGATTTATGTTTGCCTCACTCTAAAACAATCTGTAGTTGGTATCAAGCGGTGGATGGGGCTCCTGGATTTACTAAGGAGGCATTTACCACGCTACGAAACATTGTTGATATTTCAAAGACCAAAAACGAAAAAATAATCACCAATTTAGTGTTTGATGAAATATCAATACGAGCTCGGAGAGAATGGGATGAACATAAGAAAAGAACTTGGGGTTACGTTGAAGTTGGTCCAGATCCTGAGTGTAATAAAACCTTAGCGCAACAGATTATTGTGTTTATGTTGGTTTGTGTTAATCAACATTGGAAAATTCCCATTGGATATTTTCCAATTACTTCGTTAACTGGATACTGTTAAAGTTAGCCGAAAGTTGCCAGCCGAAAGTGAAAAGTCGGTAATGCAGATTGTATTATTCCAGCCGAAAGTGAAAAACGGTAATGCAGATTGCGTCATCCCAGACGAAAGTAAACAAAAATCGATATTGCAGATTGTGTTATCCCAGCCGAAAATCAAAAATTAAGTTAATATCGATCGGTAATGTTTAGCCTAAAACAGACTAAGGAATGTAAGGATGTATGATTATCATTGAATACCTTTGTTATTATTCTTATATGGCAAAACCTGAATGCAGTTCCTCCTGGAAAATTATAGAAAACTCGAGAAACCCAAAAAATATTTTAATTGGAATAAAATCAGCCTCTAGAGTGTTATGTCTGGAGATGTATTTTATTGATGTGACTTGTCAATAGCTATCGCAGGGAAAAAATTCAGTTCAAGTTTCCCGTCAGAAATCGCGAAATTGGAAAAACGTTCCAGCCGAAAGTAAAAAATAAATGTCAGCCTCTAGAGTGTTATGTCTGGAGATGTATTTTATTAATGTGACTTGTCAGTAGCTATCGCAGGGAAATTTTATATACATTTTCTAATGATTTTTGGAAAATCGAATTTTCCGCGATTTCTGACGGGAAACTTGAACTGAATTTTTTCCCTGCGATAGCTATTGATAAGTCACATCAATAAAATACATCTCCAGACATAACACTCTAGAGGCTGGCATTTATTTTTTACTTTCGGCTGGAACGTTTTTCCAATTTTCCGCGATTTCTGACGGGAAACTTGAACTGATTTTTTTCCCTGCGACAGCTATTGACAAGTCACATCATTAAAATACATCTCAAGACATAACACTCTAGAGGCTGATTTTATATAAATTTTCTAATGAATTTTGGAAAATCGAATTTTCCGCGATTTCTGACGGGAAACTTGAACTGAATTTTTTCCCTGCGACAGCTATTGACAAGTCACATCATTAAAATACATCTCAAGACATAACACTCTAGAAGCTGATTTTATATAAATTTTCTAATGAATTTTGGAAAATCGAATTTTCCGCGATTTCTGACGGGAAACTTGAACTTAATTTTTTTCCTGCGATAGCTATTGATAAGTTACATCAATAAAATACATCTCCAGACATAACACTCTAGAGGCTGACATTTATTTTTTACTTTCGGCTGGAACGTTTTTCCAATTTTCCGCGATTTCTGACGGGAAACTTGAACTGATTTTTTTCCCTGCGACAGCTATTGACAAGTCACATCATTAAAATACATCTCAAGACATAACACTCTAGAAGCTGATTTTATATAAATTTTCTAATGAATTTTGGAAAATCGAATTTTCCGCGATTTCTGACGGGAAACTTGAACTTAATTTTTTTCCTGCGATAGCTATTGATAAGTTACATCAATAAAATACATCTCCAGACATAACACTCTAGAGGCTGGCATTTATTTTTTACTTTCGGCTGGAACGTTTTTCCAATTTTCCGCGATTTCTGACCGGAAACTTGAACTGTTTTTTTTCCCTGCGACAGCTATTGACAAGTCACATCATTAAAATACATCTCAAGACATAACACTCTAGAGGCTGATTTTATATAAATTTTCTAATGAATTTTGGAAAATCGAATTTTCCGCGATTTCTGACGGGAAACTTGAACTTAATTTTTTTCCTGCGATAGCTATTGATAAGTTACATCAATAAAATACATCTCCAGACATAACACTCTAGAGGCTGACATTTATTTTTTACTTTCGGCTGGAACGTTTTTCCAATTTTCCGCGATTTCTGACGGGAAACTTGAACTGATTTTTTTCCCTGCGACAGCTATTGACAAGTCACATCATTAAAATACATCTCAAGACATAACACTCTAGAAGCTGATTTTATATAAATTTTCTAATGAATTTTGGAAAATCGAATTTTCCGCGATTTCTGACGGGAAACTTGAACTTAATTTTTTTCCTGCGATAGCTATTGATAAGTCACATCAATAAAATACATCTCCAGACATAACACTCTAGAGGCTGGCATTTATTTTTTACTTTCGGCTGGAACGTTTTTTCAATTTTCCGCGATTTCTGACGGGAAACTTGAACTGATTTTTTGCCCTGCGACAGCTATTGACAAGTCACATCATTAAAATACATCTCAAGACATAACACTCTAGAGGCTGATTTTATATAAATTTTCTAATGAATTTTGGAAAATCGAATTTTCCGCGATTTCTGACGGGAAACTTGAACTGAATTTTTTCCCTGCGATAGCTATTGATAAGTCACATCAATAAAATACATCTCCAGACATAACACTCTAGAGGCTGGCATTTATTTTTTACTTTCGGCTGGAACGTTTTTCCAATTTTCCGCGATTTCTGACGGGAAACTTGAACTGATTTTTTTCCCTGCGACAGCTATTGACAAGTCACATCATTAAAATACATCTCCAGACATAACACTCTAGAGGCTGATTTTATATAAATTTTCTAATGATTTTTGGAAAATCGAATTTTCCGCGATTTCTGACGGGAAACTTGAACTGATTTTTTTCCCTACGACAGCTATTGACAAGTCACATCATTAAAATATATCTCAAGACATAACACTCTAGAGGCTGATTTTATATAAATTTTCTAATGAATTTTGGAAAATCGAATTTTCCGCGATATGTGACGGGAAACTTGAACTGAATTTTTTCCCTGCGATAGCTATTGATAAGTTACATCAATAAAATACATCTCCAGACATAACACTCTAGAGGCTGACATTTATTTTTTACTTTCGGCTGGAACGTTTTTCCAATTTTCCGCGATTTCTGACGGGAAACTTGAACTGATTTTTTTCCCTGCGACAGCTATTGACAAGTCACATCATTAAAATACATCTCAAGACATAACACTCTAGAAGCTGATTTTATATAAATTTTCTAATGAATTTTGGAAAATCGAATTTTCCGCGATTTCTGACGGGAAACTTGAACTTAATTTTTTTCCTGCGATAGCTATTGATAAGTCACATCAATAAAATACATCTCCAGACATAACACTCTAGAGGCTGGCATTTATTTTTTACTTTCGGCTGGAACGTTTTTCCAATTTTCCGCGATTTCTGACGGGAAACTTGAACTGATTTTTTTCCCTACGACAGCTATTGACAAGTCACATCATTAAAATACATCTCAAGACATATCACTCTAGAGGCTGATTTTATATAAATTTTCTAATGAATTTTGGAAAATCGAATTTTCCGCGATTTCTGACGGGAAACTTGAACTGAATTTTTTCCCTGCGATAGCTATTGATAAGTCACATCAATAAAATACATCTCCAGACATAACACTCTAGAGGCTGGCATTTATTTTTTACTTTCGGCTGGAACGTTTTTCCAATTTTCCGCGATTTCTGACGGGAAACTTGAACTGATTTTTTTCCCTGCGACAGCTATTGACAAGTCACATCATTAAAATACATCTCCAGACATAACACTCTAGAGGCTGATTTTATATAAATTTTCTAATGATTTTTGGAAAATCGAATTTTCCGCGATTTCTGACGGGAAACTTGAACTGATTTTTTTCCCTACGACAGCTATTGACAAGTCACATCATTAAAATATATCTCAAGACATAACACTCTAGAGGCTGATTTTATATAAATTTTCTAATGAATTTTGGAAAATCGAATTTTCCGCGATATGTGACGGGAAACTTGAACTGAATTTTTTCCCTGCGATAGCTATTGATAAGTTACATCAATAAAATACATCTCCAGACATAACACTCTAGAGGCTGACATTTATTTTTTACTTTCGGCTGGAACGTTTTTCCAATTTTCCGCGATTTCTGACGGGAAACTTGAACTGATTTTTTTCCCTGCGACAGCTATTGACAAGTCACATCATTAAAATACATCTCAAGACATAACACTCTAGAGGCTGATTTTATATAAATTTTCTAATGAATTTTGGAAAATCGAATTTTCCGCGATTTCTGACGGGAAACTTGAACTGAATTTTTTCCCTGCGATAGCTATTGATAAGTCACATCAATAAAATACATCTCCAGACATAACACTCTAGAGGCTGGCATTTATTTTTTACTTTCGGCTGGAACGTTTTTCCAATTTTCCGCGATTTCTGACGGGAAACTTGAACTGATTTTTTTCCCTGCGACAGCTATTGACAAGTCACATCATTAAAATACATCTCCAGACATAACACTCTAGAGGCTGATTTTATATAAATTTTCTAATGATTTTTGGAAAATCGAATTTTCCGCGATTTCTGACGGGAAACTTGAACTGATTTTTTTCCCTACGACAGCTATTGACAAGTCACATCATTAAAATATATCTCAAGACATAACACTCTAGAGGCTGATTTTATATAAATTTTCTAATGAATTTTGGAAAATCGAATTTTCCGCGATATGTGACGGGAAACTTGAACTTAATTTTTTCCCTGCGATAGCTATTGATAAGTTACATCAATAAAATACATCTCCAGACATAACACTCTAGAGGCTGACATTTATTTTTTACTTTCGGCTGGAACGTTTTTCCAATTTTCCGCGATTTCTGACGGGAAACTTGAACTGATTTTTTTCCCTGCGACAGCTATTGACAAGTCACATCATTAAAATACATCTCAAGACATAACACTCTAGAAGCTGATTTTATATAAATTTTCTAATGAATTTTGGAAAATCGAATTTTCCGCGATTTCTGACGGGAAACTTGAACTTAATTTTTTCCCTGCGATAGCTATTGATAAGTCACATCAATAAAATACATCTCCAGACATAACACTCTAGAGGCTGGCATTTATTTTTTACTTTCGGCTGGAACGTTTTTCCAATTTTCCGCGATTTCTGACGGGAAACTTGAACTGATTTTTTTCCCTGCGACAGCTATTGACAAGTCACATCATTAAAATACATCTCCAGACATAACACTCTAGAGGCTGATTTTATATAAATTTTCTAATGATTTTTGGAAAATCGAATTTTCCGCGATTTCTGACGGGAAACTTGAACTGATTTTTTTCCCTACGACAGCTATTGACAAGTCACATCATTAAAATATATCTCAAGACATAACACTCTAGAGGCTGATTTTATATAAATTTTCTAATGAATTTTGGAAAATCGAATTTTCCGCGATATGTGACGGGAAACTTGAACTGAATTTTTTCCCTGCGATAGCTATTGATAAGTTACATCAATAAAATACATCTCCAGACATAACACTCTAGAGGCTGACATTTATTTTTTACTTTCGGCTGGAACGTTTTTCCAATTTTCCGCGATTTCTGACGGGAAACTTGAGCTGATTTTTTTCCCTGCGACAGCTATTGACAAGTCACATCATTAAAATACATCTCAAGACATAACACTCTAGAAGCTGATTTTATATAAATTTTCTAATGAATTTTGGAAAATCGAATTTTCCGCGATTTCTGACGGGAAACTTGAACTTAATTTTTTTCCTGCGATAGCTATTGATAAGTCACATCAATAAAATACATCTCCAGACATAAAACTCTAGAGGCTGATTTTATATAAATTTCCTAATGATTTTTGGAAAATCGAATTTTCCGCGATTTCTGACGGGAAACTTGAACTTAATTTTTTTCCTGCGATAGCTATTGATAAGTCACATCGATAAAATACATCTCCAGACATAACACTCTAGAGGCTGGCATTTATTTTTTACTTTCGGCTGGAACGTTTTTCCAATTTTCCGCGATTTCTGACGGGAAACTTGAACTGATTTTTTTCCCTGCGACAGCTATTGACAAGTCACATCATTAAAATACATCTCAAGACATAACACTCTAGAAGCTGATTTTATATAAATTTTCTAATGAATTTTGGAAAATCGAATTTTCCGCGATTTCTGACGGGAAACTTGAACTTAATTTTTTTCCTGCGATAGCTATTGATAAGTCACATCAATAAAATACATCTCCAGACATAACACTCTAGAGGCTGGCATTTATTTTTTACTTTCGGCTGGAACGTTTTTCCAATTTTCCGCGATTTCTGACGGGAAACTTGAACTGATTTTTTTCCCTGCGACAGCTATTGACAAGTCACATCATTAAAATACATCTCAAGACATAACACTCTAGAGGCTGATTTTATATAAATTTTCTAATGAATTTTGGAAAATCGAATTTTCCGCGATTTCTGACGGGAAACTTGAACTTAATTTTTTTCCTGCGATAGCTATTGATAAGTTACATCAATAAAATACATCTCCAGACATAACACTCTAGAGGCTGACATTTATTTTTTACTTTCGGCTGGAACGTTTTTCCAATTTTCCGCGATTTCTGACGGGAAACTTGAACTGATTTTTTTCCCTGCGACAGCTATTGACAAGTCACATCATTAAAATACATCTCAAGACATAACACTCTAGAAGCTGATTTTATATAAATTTTCTAATGAATTTTGGAAAATCGAATTTTCCGCGATTTCTGACGGGAAACTTGAACTTAATTTTTTTCCTGCGATAGCTATTGATAAGTCACATCAATAAAATACATCTCCAGACATAACACTCTAGAGGCTGGCATTTATTTTTTACTTTCGGCTGGAACGTTTTTCCAATTTTCCGCGATTTCTGACGGGAAACTTGAACTGATTTTTTGCCCTGCGACAGCTATTGACAAGTCACATCATTAAAATACATCTCAAGACATAACACTCTAGAGGCTGATTTTATATAAATTTTCTAATGAATTTTGGAAAATCGAATTTTCCGCGATTTCTGACGGGAAACTTGAACTGAATTTTTTCCCTGCGATAGCTATTGATAAGTCACATCAATAAAATACATCTCCAGACATAACACTCTAGAGGCTGGCATTTATTTTTTACTTTCGGCTGGAACGTTTTTCCAATTTTCCGCGATTTCTGACGGGAAACTTGAACTGATTTTTTTCCCTGCGACAGCTATTGACAAGTCACATCATTAAAATACATCTCCAGACATAACACTCTAGAGGCTGATTTTATATAAATTTTCTAATGATTTTTGGAAAATCGAATTTTCCGCGATTTCTGACGGGAAACTTGAACTTAATTTTTTTCCTGCGATAGCTATTGATAAGTCACATCAATAAAATACATCTCCAGACATAACACTCTAGAGGCTGGCATTTATTTTTTACTTTCGGCTGGAACGTTTTTCCAATTTTCCGCGATTTCTGACGGGAAACTTGAACTGATTTTTTTCCCTGCGACAGCTATTGACAAGTCACATCATTAAAATACATCTCAAGACATAACACTCTAGAAGCTGATTTTATATAAATTTTCTAATGATTTTTGGAAAAACGAATTTTCCGCGATTTCTGACGGGAAACTTGAACTTAATTTTTTCCCTGCGATAGCTATTGATAAGTCACATCAATAAAATACATCTCCAGACATAACACTCTAGAGGCTGGCATTTATTTTTTACTTTCGGCTGGAACGTTTTTCCAATTTTCCGCGATTTCTGACGGGAAACTTGAACTGATTTTTTTCCCTGCGACAGCTATTGACAAGTCACATCATTAAAATACATCTCAAGACATAACACTCTAGAGGCTGATTTTATATAAATTTTCTAATGAATTTTGGAAAATCGAATTTTCCGCGATATGTGACGGGAAACTTGAACTGAATTTTTCCCCTGCGATAGCTATTGATAAGTCACATCAATAAAATATATCTCCAGACATAACACTCTAGAGGCTGATTTTATATAAATTTTCTAATGATTTTTGGAAAATCGAGTTTTCCGCGATTTCTGACGGGAAACTTGAACTGAATTTTTTTCCTGCGATGGCTATTGAGAAATCCAAAAAAAAACGATTCATCTTCAGATACACAGTCTACAGGTTGATTTTGTTCCAATTTTGTGAATTCTTCTGATTTTCAAATGTTTTCCGCGATTAGATTAAACGAAGTTTTCCACGTAAGACTATTTACAAAATTGTTTGTTACAAGCGCGTCCTATTTACTTTCGGCTGATAACCACAAATTTTTTTATTTTTGGCTGGAATGTTAATAAGGTAATCTGCATTATCGACTTTTTACTTTCGGCTGGAAACTTTCGGCTAACTTTAACAGGGTGTTAACTGGAGACCAACGAAAGAACTTAATAGAAATATGTATCAAAAATGTAGTAGACACTGGTGTTGAATTAGTGGGTATTACTTGTGATAGTCTTCCTGCCGATCTAACAGCTGCGAAATTATTAGAATGCAATTTGAGAAGTTCAAATATTTGTACCAATTTTAATATTGCAAACGTTGACAACTTTGTATTTAATTTGGATGCGTGCCATATGCTGAAGCTTGTTAGAAATGTGTTTGCTGAGAGAGGTCCATTAATTGATGGAGATGGCGGTTTTATAGACTGGAAATATTTAAAAAAATTGTATGAATTACAAAATGAGCTAGGGTTGCATTTTGGTAATAAATTATCGATTAACCATATAATGTTCGCAAAACAGAAGATGAAGGTAAAATTTGCTGTTCAGGCCTTAAGGGAGAACACCACTGTGAGATTTTCAAAAAATCGATTTTTTGTTTTGCCTTTAAAAAATCCTTTAGACCCTCAAAAATATCATATAAATTCGTTTATAGCTAAAAAAAATTTTTTTTAGAAGGTTTTCAAGCATTTTCCTGAGAGCTCTTATTGAGAAGTTATTGATACCAAAAACTTTAAACGCGTTTTTCTCGAAACCGTGTTTTGGAAATCTGCACGCAGCAGAACTCAATCAATTTTTGTTCAATCGACTTGAAAATTTAACTGTAGCTTCTTAAATAGATTTAAAATCGAAGTACATGAGTTTTTTTTGATTCATTAAAAATTTAAAAAGATATACAACTTTTTATACGAAAATTATAGTCGAAAACTGAAACTTTTTCTTCAAACTTGTCTCAATTTTTTATTTTTTCGAATTTTTTAATTTCCTCATGTACTTCGATGCTAAAACTAATATATTTCATGAAAATATTTTATTTTTTGTTCCAGGAACAAATTTAAGACACTTCTACTGCGTGCAGCGGAGCAACTCTAGGCAAAATCACTTCTACTAAAGCTACTCTAGCGCCGCCATTTTGTATTTTTTTTTACATAAAACATTTTTTTTTGTTTACTTAAATATATGCCAAATATAGCCTAAAAGTTTTTTTTTCTCTAAACCCAACCCATTTCTCAAAAAAAAATACCAAACTAAGCACTTGAAAATGGTAGGTCACAGTGGTGTTCTCCCTTAAGTAATTCTGTAGCAGATGCACTAACTTATTTAAAACAAAAAAGGAAACGAGGATTTTGCAGACTCTGAAGCTACAATCAAATTTATCCAACAATTTAATGATATTTTTGATATTTTAAATAGCAGATCTATTAAATCTTATAATTTTAGTAAACCCGTCTGTTCATTAAATATTGAAGAAATCAAACGTACATCGAATGAAGCAATTGCCTATATAAAATAACTAAAATTTTAAGATGCCCTGCAACCTGCTTTAGATTCTAAACGACACACAGGGTTTCTAGGAATTATTTTATGTTTACACAACATTGAAACAATGTACACCAAATTCATCAAAAGTGTGAAATTAGAATATATACCTATGTATAAAATAGCCAAGATCACTTGGAACTCTTCTTTTCATCAATCAGGTGTCGTTTAGGCTACAACACTAATCCAACGGTTAGGCAGTTTGCAGCAACTTATAAAAGGCTCTTATTACACGTACAAATTAAAAATACCACTGGAAATTGTTTTCCACAGATAGATGTTTCCGTTCTTCACGTAAACATAGCTAAATCGTCAGTGAACTTAATAAATCAAAATTTATCACAGCGACAAACATTTTTCTCTGACCAAGACCTCGATCAAAATGAATCAAATAGTGAAGTTAATCAGCAACTGGAAATGAATGTAATATTGCAACCTCCCACACCCTGCGAAAATGATAAGCTTGAGAATTCCTGCTTAGAAAATGATGCAAATTATCCAGATATTATTCAACCAAGTATAGAACTAACCGAATACCAGATTGACATTATAGAAAACGTTTCAGGCTTCGTGGTTAAGCACTTAATTGCAAGAATTAAATGTGAATCATGCTTGGATTTATTATATGCACGTAACGAAAAATATTTCTTATTAGATATAAAAGATAGAAATAACAAATTAATAAAACCATCATTTGATGTTATTAAAATTTGTGAATACATATATGGAAACACAAATAAGAATGTTTATTAAAAGTGATGTTGCCATATCAGGAACAGTTTATAGTAAAATAATTTTAAAAGTTCAAGAAAGATTTTTAAATGCTACAGTATTTCTAGAAGCGGAATGCCACAGAAAATTACTAATAAGGTGTATAGGAGAAAAATATTTAAATATAAGATTTCACTATATCGGAAAATTGGGAAATAAAAAAATTTCAACCCGGTCATTCTACACAAGAATTATGAATTTTCAAGGCATGTAATATTTTTGTATTCATTTAGCCTAATATTTTAAATAATATTAATTTTAGAATAATAAAGAATTTTGTGATAAAGAATTTAAATTTAATTAAATTTATTTACTATGCGATTCTGACGTTAAGACTGCTAAGACTATCACAGCTAAGAGAAATTTTGGTAAAAGGTTTTTTTAAGAGAATCTCTTAATTAGTATTCTTTTGGTAGTACTCTTAAAATATCTCTTAAAAACTCTCCAAATATATTGGAAAATATTTGGAGACCTGTAAATTTGAATTTTTTTATATTTTTTCGAGGTACATACATTTTTGGCGATTGATAAATACATAATTAAAAACAATTTTAGTAATTTTTATTTAAATACGTTTATTTTTTATAAAGTACACAAATATCTGAAAAATGTATACTAAATACAGCGGCTCTAGGACAAGCGTAGAACAACACGCCGTTTCTAATCAAAAAAAAAAAAAAAATCACCGAAAATAATTATTTTATTAATAATTAATAAATTAAAAAATAAATTAATAATTTATAAGAATAAACTATTTCATAATTTTTTTTTATTAAATTTTAGGTTTTTTTTATTTTTAAAAACAAACAATAAACAAAATATTTACGATTATTTATTTAAGATACAAACACAATTTATTAAATGGTTTCTCTTTAATACGACTACGAGAAACGTCAAAGTTGTGATGCTTATGACCACCTATTTCGTATGGCTTAGTTAAGAGATTTTTTAAGAGATTCTCATAACTATAAAAGAACGTATAGAATTGCAAAATAGTCTTAGGTAAGAGAAATCTCTTAACTAAGAGAAATCGTTTAGTTAAGAGCTCTGTGACTGTACATCAGAATCGCACGGTTAATTTTTTCCCTGCCCCTTCTTAATTCAATATTAAGCGGCGCCACTGCTCATTATTATGGAAATTTTCTGTTGTCATCTCGATCTCTTCTTTCTCTTTTCAAAATGTAAACAAACAAAAGTGCTTCACAACAAACATATTGTTACTCTATCTATCTCTATATCGCCCTCTCGAAGTCCTTGAGTCCCAATGCTACCGCTCTTCTAGCAGAAGTAAATGTTATTACATCTAGGAGGGAGAGCAATGAGCCCAGATAGTATGTATCACGTACCGGTCGGCAGTATTATCAGGTTCATTAAGAGCCTGAATATTGGCTGGACGGATAATTAAAACATCTAGGAGGGAGAGCAATGAGCCCAGATAGTATGTATCACGTACCGTTAGGCAGTATTATCAGGTCCATTAAGAGCCTGAATATTGACTGGACGGATAATTAAGTAGGGCTTATGCACAAAAGATCTTTTAGGTCGCAGTGCGGGGTGGCTTGAGCCCCCACATGGCCCTCAAGTAATAATAATAATCTATCTCTATGGTAATCTAAGGCTCAAACAATAAAATTTTTCTGTTTACAGGGGAAAAAATTTAAAACAAATCAGGACTGCCTTGATATTGACAATCGCCGTATATAGTATAGTAGTAACATTTCTACGTCTTAGAAATGGATCAAGATATTGTAACATTTGCTCCGCCGCTTTCATGTTACAGAGGGTCGAGGTTGTACTGTATTTTAAATATTTTGTCTTTATTCATCTTTGTTGGTGTTCATTCACAAATAAAATAATAAATATTCCTCGAATGCGACGGTTGTTCGTACGCATATGTTTATCAAGCAAAATATGTCACGCACCATGCTGCTTGAGTAATTAATTTTATTTGTGAATGGTAGCAGTATTATATATTTATTGTTTTATGATAGCGCTGGTTAATAATTTTTGTGCGGGGAAAATTTAGAAAACCGATATTTGTTTTTTCTTGGGATACCGGTTGCGCGATACCAAATATATTTTTTTTAACGAAAAGTCAAAAAGAAAAAAAAATCGAATGATTTTTGGGACAGTTGGTGATCGATTTTTAAACAAGAAAGAATAGAAAAGAGATATGGAAAAATGGATATCTTATACGATCGAAGCCAAAACTAGATAACAAAATCAAAGTTAAAATTAAAAATTAAAAATTAATTAAACCTATAATAATATCTCACAAAACCGGAAAATGTAGAGAAGGAGACTCGGATCTTTAGGCCTACCTCTAAACCTATAAACAAACAACTGGACATAAGCTTAAATGAGGCTGGTCCCTCCACTCGGGTCACCAAACCTGAGCAAAGAATTATAATGCGGGACCAAAGCAACAATGAAACAGTTCCTCAAAACCAACCTATAACACTAGGAGGAAGGCATGGAGGGCCCTGGATAAGATAAATAACATCTCGCCAGGAGACAAGTCGGAGAAAGACAAAGCCCCGCTTGCGCGGGCGAAAAAAGTTACCGACCAGAAGTCAGAAGGTCCTTCAACTGGCTTAAAGATCGAAAGAAACAGATCTCAGGAGGAAAGTCCTTAGATCGCAAAAAGAACGAAGCTCCATGCTACCGAAATGAGGCCTTTTAACGAGATACTCAAGGATCAGCTGGTTGTGGCAGTTGTTGACCAGTCCCAAGAAGATGGCAGTATCATGCCCGCCAATTGGAGAAAGGTGAAAAGGGCCTTAACCATCACCTACCTGAATGTCTCGGCAGAAAACCCAGGGCCTGCTCCGAGATGCCGGGATGCGGGCTGGCACAGGAACCAGGTAAAACTGACTGCATGTGCGGATCAGAGATCTCTTCTGCTTTACAGGAAGGTGGCAGTGGAAAGGCTTGGCGAGGTATGGCCGGGAGCCAGCCTTCCTGTTAAAGCTAGGGAAGAGATCCCCTGTAGGCCGAGAGCCAGGGTGTGGATCCCTTCGGAGCCTAGCGATCCAAAGGTGATACTCCAGTTCCTGCAGGTTTATAATTCTGATTTGCCAACGCACAACTGGAAGGTTGCTAAGCTCGAGGAGCCACGGGCTGACTACAGGTCAGCCGTCATACAAAAAAAATCTACGATCACACTGCAGTCCCAAAGACCTTAGATCAATTATCTTGTCTTCTTTCCTGTTCAAAATACTGGAAAGACAAATAGAAGCTCATATTAGAGGCACGATTGTGCCGGGAAAGCTTTCTAAATCTCAACATGCCTATTGGAAGGGGAGATCTGTAGAAACTGCTTTTCATTCTCATACATATTTTATAAGAAAAATCTTTCGAATATGGAGACTACGCGATGGTAACCTTTTTGGACATTGAGGGAGCCTTTAACAACGTGCTTACAGGAGTGGACTTTGAATTAAAAAAGTTATAGAATAAAAAAACTACAATATTTCTCTTACGGCATCACCTTGCAACCTCCAATATTGCTGATGGTGATCAATATCAATACACAATCACATATATTCGATGACATATACTATAAATTTGATAATTTTTTAAAGTGTCTAGATATTTGCTTTAAAATAGTTTTTGTTTTAAATTTAAAATGCCCAATTGAATCGCAGAAAGTTTGGAATTTTATTGTATATTATAATGTTTACGAAACTCTAAAGTCTAAGTCTAAAATCCACATCCCAATTTCTATGCAATAATAGAAAATTCTTATCAATAGCAAATTATGGTATTTCTTAATTCAATTAAAATTAACTTTAGTACAACAATGTATCGAACCTTCCATTATTATTATTATTACTTACCTCGCACTGCAACCTAAAAGATCTTTTGTTTTCCAATATACAATCAACAGCATTAATTCAGCATAATAATGTTATAGCATAGACAATCATAATAGATCTCTCATTTGACTAAAAACAGAAAATAAAAACAAAAATTTTCCATTCAAATATTATCGGTGTATTGCATATACGTATTATATTTGCAACGCATTCTAAAATTATTGCCTTATAAAATACACAACACAACCATACATTGGAATTATCAGAAGTTTTTGTTTTTTTCCTTTAGTTACTATGAAATGAGAAATCTAGTATGAATGTCTATGGTTATAGTGTACAAATAAATATTAAGGTTAAGTAAACTATTCTCTCTCTTTAAAAATACGTATTATTCACTCAAGCGCTGCTTTGGAAAATGGCAATTTTGCAAGTTTTTATCGGAAATAGAAGCGGGGTATTTAATGGGGCCGAATTAATTCTTAATTTAGTAACATGGCTGTAAACAAGTCATAAATATTGATTATGAGTTTTATTTCCTTTTTACCGGTGATTTTTATTAGCAATACGATTTTCGTTCTAATTTTATGTTACCGGTATGTTTTTAATATAGGGGAACACAAACCACTATAATTAAAAGCAATAATAAAAAAAAGATTGGCTATGTAGGCATAATTCAGTAAAAATGGTTTATGTGAAAACTTATTATTGAATTTATTGAATTATTGCAGGCGTGTCTGCAGTAGAAAAATTGTATGTCTGACGTTAGTGTGTGAAAATTTGGATGGCATCGGTTGCAGTGTCCCGTTGCGTGGTCACGTGTAAACGAACATACAGTATACTTAGTACTTCAGAACTTTAATGTATTATTATATTTCGAATATTATATTGTTTAATAAATTCTTAATTCGCGAAAATGTAATGATGATATATTCTTAGCATAATCTATTTACATCTTATAAGATAAACTTTTTTTTATAAAAGCTTTTCATACTACACGTGCTTTTTCTTATAAATATATTTTCGTATTACTTAGTTATTATTTGTGTTTCATGTACTTGGTACAATGTACATAATGTTAAAAAACAGCAAAACAATGCACGTGATATGAAATAATAAAATGAAAGTTATAAAAGCTCGTGTGGAAGCGGTTATAGACTAAATTTTTGAAGAATGTTGTTTATGTTTTTAGATTTGCGTTGAATTTCAACGTTTCATACATTTATATTTATGAAGATGTTGATTATCTTTTCATGATAATTTTGTTTCTGGAATAACTTTATATAGTGATGATACAACATGAAAGGTTTTGAGCCAGTCAGTCATACATTTATAAAAAATGAAACTTCTTAAAAAAATAGGAAATATTTGTACAAACACATTTTATTATTCTAATTCTTCACCGTGCATTAATGATATTTCCATTTTTGTATTTCTTCGATAAGCATAATGGTAATGGCTATTGAGTAGCAGATAGGCGCCGTAATGCTATGTATTGGTGGAGTGAGGAGATTGCGACTTTACGTTGAAAATGCTTTAAAGCAAGGAGGAAGTATCAGCGTCGAAGGCATAGAGAGACTGGGGATTTTTACAAGCTTACTACAGTGCTCGATTTGAGCTCAAATCCGCTATAAAGTTAAGCAAACGGAAATGTTTCAATGAGCTATGTGAAGAAGTCGATAGAGATCCATGGGGTCGTCCGTACCAAATAGTAATAAGAAATGTGAAGGGCAGTAATTTTAACCCTCCTACTTGCCCAGATATGATGCGCAATATAGTAACATCGCTGTTAACGCAACAAGAGCATGTTTCTATAGCGGAATAGCAGCAACCGATGAAGACGAACGAGTACCAACCATTACGGTCGATGAAGCGATCAAGGCTACAGGGAAAGTTAGTAATAATAAGGAACCTGGGCCAGACAACATACCAAATTTGGCACTCAAAGTAGCAATTCGAACAATACTCGAGCTCGAACTGTTCGCAAATGCGTTCGATTCTTGCATAAGCGAAAGTGCGTATTTCCCGTGAGATGAAAGAAGCAAAGATTAGTGCTGTTAGCGAAAGGCAAAAGACCACGGGAAGATCTATCATCGTACAGACCCTTGTGTATGCTCGACACTACGGGGAAAATATTGGAGCGAGTGATTTCGGCAAGATTAAAGGAAGCAATTGTAAGGTCCGGTGACTTAGCCAAACACCTGTACGGCTTTAGGAAGAGTCATTTAACAATTGATGCCATTAAACTAGTCAAAGAAATTGCGCAAAATGCGATCGCCGGAAGTAGATGGAAGAGAGGTAAAAATAAATACTGTACAACCTTGGTTTGGTTGGGGTTGTTACCTTGGATATAAGATATGCTTTTAACTTGGCGTGATGGAAGTGCATTCTTTAATAACATCGCTAGCACAAAATACAAACATATCTGTTAAACATTATCGAGGACTACTTCTGTAACAGGATTCTCATGTATAAAACAGACGATGGTTCAGTGAAATACGCTATTACGGGTGGTGTTCAGCAAGGATCTGTGCTGGACCCACTGCTGTGGTAAATTATGTATGATGGGGTGTTAAGACTCCAGATTCCCGAAGAAGCTATAGTCATTGGGTTTGCTGACGATATCGCGAACGAAGTGGTGGCTAGACACAAGGAAGAGGTAATCTGGATTTGTAACGAAGTCGTTGGTAGGTATGGTCTTCATCTGGCTGAGGAGAAGACGAAAGCTGAACTAATCTCTAGCAAAAAGGTAAAGGAGACCGCAACTCTAGATGTAGGCAAATGCACTGTCACCTCACAACCAGTGATTAAGTACCTAGGTATAACCATTGATTAGAAGATTAGACTTTAAGGAGTATGTATATGAATTCTGCAGCAAAAAAGGCCTCTACTGTAAGCAACGCACTGCCTATAATAATGCCGAATACAAACCGAGCAAGACAAAAACGAAGAGTACTATTAGCCAATGGAGCTCCAATTTGGGCTGACGAAATGAAGAGCTCGTATAGACGTAAGCTAACCTCCGTTTAACGGCTTAGCGCCCGAACAGTTTCAAACGATGCAGTGTGTGTAATCGTAGGAATGCCTCCGCTAGACCTCTTAGCTAAAGAGCGTAAAAGGTTGTATAAAGAACGTGGCAGCGATGTGAGTGTTACAGAAAGGAGGAAGATTGCCCGAGATGAAACTAAAACCGATTGGCAAACTAGATGGACCCAATCAAGCAAAGACCGACGGATTGATTCGCTTGATTCCTCAAATTGGAGTTTGGATGGAACGGAGATATCGGTAGCCGACCACTATCTTTTACAATTTTATACGGGGCATGGCTGCTTCCGAGAGTATTTGTTCAAGTACAAACACGATAATAGTTCTTATTGTCCAACATGCACCGAAGTGGTGGAGAATGTGGAGCATATATTTTTCGAATGTCCACGGTTTGCAGGAGCAAGACATGTGAATGAGCGAAGTATTGGAGAGCATGTTACTCCTGAAAACATATTGCAGAGGATGTTACATTGTGAGAAAGTTTGGATCGCTGTAAGTGGAATTATCTGAAACCTGACGCAACAGCTTAGGAGGCTCGAAAGGGAAAGGTTCGGTAGTCCATCCGTGCTATAACTGTCAAGAGGTAGAAGTAAAGCTTTTGCTGAGTTCCTGCCCCGCGACGTAATGTCTAGTGATAGGTCCATGGAGCTGTATGGCACTGGATATTAGAGGGAGGTTTGAATTGGTAAAATCCATTAGTTTTACTTGTTGGTTCACACTTCACAGGCAAATTTTTTAGAAGATATCCTCCTACCACACAAAAAAAAACACACTCATATGCACCAACGCACACAGACACACACTCAAATACGTAACATACATACATAAGTACAAGCACTTTTCTCCTTATTACAAAATCTCGCATAAAATTTAAACTGTAAATATATGCCACAATGATCAGCTACATATATTGGCAACGACTTACCCAATCACCTCTTCAACGTTGTCATCATCGCACATACACTCACCATACACCATATAACAAAAAGCTCTGGTGAATTGGGTCATTTTCTCCTTAATCAATCTGCTACACCAATCACAGCATGACAATTGATAAAAAACGAACCTAATATAAAATAAATTTACCTAATTCTCTTCAGTCTCTTCTCGGATTTCAAAGCGACAAGATGTCGTTTGTGGTGTTGGCCGCCAATCACATTTTGTATCATAATGGTGGTGATTATTATCAAAATAAATTAAATAAATAAAAATTATTATTTTTTTTTTTTTTTATTAGGCTTGACTCCTATATAAATTAGAGCCATATTGCCAGAAAAACCAAATTTACAAATTGGTATTTACATACTTTTAATCTTTAAAAAGAACCGGATTACTCCCTACACATATTCTGCCGGATATTTGTTATTTAGTATTAAATTGTTATGCCACTCATCCTAATAAATTCATACATTGCCTTATAAACCAAACAGCCTCCTTCATTCATTATATCACTTAGATTTCTTGCACTCCGAAGGATGTTGAACTGAGATCTGTATTGGCTGTATCTAGGACAAGCCAATAGGAGATGTTCAACATCCTCCATATTTCCACACAACTCACAATCTTTGTCCTCACTCAAATGACGTTTCCACAAACATTCCTTCCAGTTTCCATGGTTCAGTCTGATTCTCTCAACCGTTCGCAACATTCGCGTATCTCCTTTGAGCTCCTTATAGAAACGCGTTCTCAAAGGAGTACCACGGAGCACTCTGTACTTCATTCCTTTCGTCAAACTTTTCTCATTAAATTCACTCTCCCATTTTATCCACAGATTCATCTGAAGCATTCGAAGTACGTCTCTTGCATCCTTTCTTTCGTACTCCTGAACCACGTCATTCAATGTACCCTTTTTTGCTAACATATCGGCTCGTTCATTTCCTTCGATCTGTCTATGTGCTGGAATCCATTGTATGGTCACATCACGTTGGCAGCATCGAACGCATTCAAAATCAAATCAACATACACATTGCCTTCCCTTCCAGCTCCACATTTAAGCAAACATAAACCACTCTGAGAATCGGAAAATATCACTATTTTCCTTTCACCTTCATTCATAGCCAGTTTAATTCCTTCAAACATTCCAATCAGTTCAGCATTCATTATACAGATGTTTTTGTCTACTTTAAAACAATTCTCAAAATTCTTACTAGGCATAAAGACACCAACACCTACTCCATTCTCATTCACACTTGCATCTGTATAAACGATATCGTATTGCCCATATTGCTGACTGATTTTCCCAAACATACTTTTAGCGATAACTTCATTCATTCCCTTATTATATTCCTCCTTTTTCAAACAGACAGTAAGATTATTAGGAACGGGCTGCGGACCAGCATTGCCTATACTCAGAAAAACGTTTATATTTTCAAGTGCAATGCTAGTTCTATATGTTTGTTTGAATACCGCCCTACTTTGTAATCTTACCATCATTTCATTCCAAAACTCATTTTTCTTAGTTATCATTCTCACTGACTCTCTCACTGTGATCCACTCTCTCTTATAATCGAATAACTTATAATCGATATAACTGGGGTTGAATTAATCGCTCCCAATACCACTCTGGCGCAAGCATTCTCTACTTTCATTAATTGGCTAAAAGCCCCTTATGAACCATTCCCATACACACTAATACCATATCCAATTTTGGAGGATATAAGGGCCTTCCTTAACATGTTAGTCACGCTCGGATGAGCGCCCAATTTGGGTTTGCTCACCCGTTTAATCACATTCAAACGTTCCTTGCAGTTATCTGCCAAAATGTTCATGTGCTTCCCAAAATTCATACGTCTGTCAATCCAAATACCCAAATACCTGTACGCATTTACTTGTTCAATTCTACAGCTATCCACACTGATATGAACATTTACAGCATTCGTTCTGAAACTCATATAAGCACATTTATTAGGATTCACTCGCAGATTCAACATTTTAAGTTTTTGAATTAAATCATCTACTCCCTTTTGCGCTTTTTGAGCCGCTGCATCTATACTTCTGCTTTTTCCAATCACTACAAAATCGTCTGCAAATTGCAGAACGGTTTGATTGTCAGTATTGATGTGGTGTATCTCGCTGGTATATAGGTTGAACAGAGCTGGTGATATTTTACTTCCTTGCGGAAGTCCAATATTAGCAACTCCCTCCAACATAAACCCACTTCCATTCAAAACCATTTTCCTCTCAGTCATAAAATCTTTTATCCACATACATACTTTCCGTGAAAATCCCAAATTCGAGAGAATTTGTTGTAATTTCCACGGAACCACGTAATTGTAAGCTCTTTCAATGTAAATAAAAATTAAGTAAATAAAATTTAATAAAACAAATTTATTGAAATTTAAATAAATAATAGTTTGAATTAAAAATTATTTGTGCAGGGAATTTATTATTTTGTATACGCTAAAACATTTTATGCGAGATTTTGTAATTAACAGATATTTTTTATAAAAAATCTGAAACAAAACTTTAAACGAGCTTTCTCAAAAGAAATTTTTTTGGAGCGGCATATATGATTTCAAAAATTCTATCCAACCGATTGTTCTGCTCATTTTTGCACACGGTATTCTACACAACAATGCTTCATCTCGGGTAGCAGAATTAGTTATTTATAATAAGAAATTTTCCTTTTTTCCCGACATTCAATGAAAAAGAGGACGATTTCTGAAATTTTTATAAAGAAGTGCACCATTTTGTTATTTTTTAATATAACTGTTTAAATCTGCTACGGGAAAGAGCGACAAGCATGCAAAACAATTATCAATTAGATTTTTTTGTTTCAGATGAACTCTGTTCAATCCTACTGGATTGATGGTAAAGTCATCACTGCAGCCAAACGAGTAACCTGAAAAATAAGCAAAACATAACGACAAAGGGACCCATCTTATAAGAAGTTAATTTATTATCAACTTATCTGAGAATTCGATGGCCACAACTGCATCCTGCATCTTCACCTGAATTTAAAAAATAATCTTAGTATTGAGCTACTTTTGTATAAATTGATTTAATTACCAGGCGAAATCTGCGTACATAATCCGCAAATTTTGTTTGTTTTGATTGACACTTTGACAGAAGTTTATATAAAATCAAATTGTACTAAAAATTAGATTTACAGTGAGAATAGTAGTACTTACTCGAAGGGTATAAACCATAGTTTAGCTAGTTAGAGATAGATGGCATTATGTACTAGAAATTATATGTATAATTTATTACAAAACTTGTAAATTCATTGGAAATCGTATCCATAAAAATCACTGTGTAATTTGAAGTTGAACAGATAAGACGCGGTCGAGACAAATGTCATGTGTAAAATACAATTCACTTGAATAAATTATATAAATAAAATAAGTATTGTAAAGTTGTGTAAACCAGTGCGTGTAATTTATTTTAATAACCTACCGTTGTGCCAAGCTGTGAAGAAATTTGTACCAGTTACCGACCATTATTATTGCGATCTATCTTAAGTTTTGAAAACCAAGCACCCAGGTTGCCGAACGTGAGAATTATCAACGGTGTCAAGTTATTTTCCATTTGAACCAAACTGAGTTATTAACAGACCCCAGTGCCGTAATCATGTACGACACCCACCTACCTCCTTTTGAAGTTGTCTATGTTATCTTAAAAAAATAAAAATATTGTCAAATATTATCATCCGCTCGAGGGTTGGAAGTCTATAAATCCTTATATTTTTTCTTCCTATGAAAATACCTAATATATTATTTGCCGAACAGTAACAATCTAAAAGAATTACATTAATTTTTCTGGAAAATGACAGAACAATTTTTTCCATTCATAAAATTTCATCCACGCGGAAGTTCAAATCATCACGGAATGTAATATACTTACCCGGGAAATGTTGCACTCTGCTCTTGCTAATATTTCCAAAATACATAAAACAACTCACTGAATCATATAATTCGCAATACCAATTAATTGTATATTTTTCAGTAAAACCTACAGGCAACAAACAAACTTTAAACGCATGTTCTGTATGTATATAAAACGAGATTTTAATTGGACGCATTTAAATTTGATGTACAGATGTTGAAATATTTATGTATTTTATTTATGTAAATTTTTACTTAAAAAGCAATCAACAAAATAATAATAACAATATATAAAAAAATTTATCGGAATGCAACAAATTATTTATTATAAATAAAAATATTTTCCGTTGCAACAATATAAAATTCAATTCATTATTTTATTGGCTATTATTATTTAAAATTTACATATAATTGAATTTTACAACGTTGCGTTTAACTATTCAATGTATATTGATGATGGTATTTTATTAAACTGTTGACTTAAATAAATCGTTATAAATTTTGTTTGTTGGAATGTAACGCATAATTGTATGTACGTACGAGTATTTTATTTTATTTTATTGTCTATCAGTCTTTGATTTTACAATTTGCGGTGAATCAATTTTAATTCCAGTTTACATATTCATTTATTGTACATACATTATGTAAATATTAGATACCTTTTATCATACATATGTATAATAAATATTTATATATTGTTTGTATATGTAAGTACAATTATTTTGTATATTTTAAAAGAATGCGAGAGAAGGAGCTGGGTACAATAAAACTGTAAACATAAAATTATGATGAATATTATTGTTACTTGTACAAATAAAATAAAAAATAATATTTTTGTTTTGATAACATGATTGTGAAATAAAATTATTAATATTTTGTAAAACTTAGGGCTATGCCGATTTTGCTTACAATTAATTAAGTATTATTTGAAACATAGACTACGGCAAAGAAGGCCATTCTTTCCATCCTTTTACTCTGCTTTTAAAATTGAAGTTGCTTTTAGTGAATTTACCATGCTGTAAGAATTGTCCTGCAAGCCATAAACGTATGCACATATGATTTTGAAAATACAACGCATAATATTAATCGTTCAATCAGTATTCTATTAAATTTATACGAAAATTACAAATAACATTGTGGATTCGCTTTGAGAGAAAATTATTCCATTCGTAAATATAAGTGGGTGACACATAGCTTTCGTATTTGATTGATATTTTTAAATCGTTTCCGTAACAACTTTACATCGAAAAATTCATCTCCAATTACAACGAGCATAAAACAATAGAAAAATAATCCCCGGAATTACTTATATAGTATAATTAATTAAAAATCCAATTTAATTATTGTATTTTTTACGCGATTTGGCGATATTTTCCATTTCAACATAATTTTTAATTAAATTCGAGATAATCTTTCCTTTTGCTTAATTCATAAAAAAAAGCCGCACACAAAATTAAATAATGTATTCATGCCAATATCAAATTTAGATTTTCAATCCCTAAATTGAAATTTCTAAGAATTTTGTTTAGAATCGTATTGCGTTGCGACACAAAATATCAAAACCATTACACAAGACTTTTTATGTCTTTGAAGTTAGTCCGAAAATTATCATGGAAAAGGATATTAGCAACACTAATATATCATGATATAACGTTTTCAAGATATTTTACTCGTTATCCCAGAAAATGTCTATCATGACATTATTTAGCGGCAGCCCGATAAAAATGTTATGACTTAGTTTATCCCGAAAAAAATACAAAATATTAACTCACGGGATGATTTTATGTGTTTTATAACCAATTGTAGCATATTTTCAATACGAAAATGATTCACCTATAGTTAAATGTAAATCATAATCCCATGCGAATTAATATCAAATAAAAGGGTCTACCCAAGTTGGTGAACATAGCAAATATATTATAACCATTAGCTGTTATGGTGGAAATTTTTTATTGGTTAATTCACTTGGCTTATGGTAAGTTACAGCGGGTAATTTAAACTTAATTTCTATTATTTAATTTTTAAGAATTTAAACCTTCTACTAAGATAAATATTGTTAAGCGTTCAACAATAGATGATAGCATTTAAATTATTTTAAGCATAATTTTAGTACTTTACATAACAGCTGTTGAAATGTCAAACAATTAAAAATAAAAACAAAATAATGTTGACAACGGTAGATAAGCTATGCGGCTTCGAGCACAAAATCCTGTGTATTTTCATATGAATAAATTATACTTAATATTGTGAGATTCATACATCTATCAAATAACTCAATGTTCTTATAAAGAATAGTTTGTACTTAGTAAGAACCGCATGAATAATGCCTAAATTGCGATTATTATTCCATGATTAAGAACGGTTGAAAATAGACTTTAATTTTGTAATAAATTATGCTTTATACGAATAATTCATCTAATTATTTCTCTGAGTGATAATCTAATCACATCACCTACCTAAACGTAATTCGTGAACTTATATACGAACCTATAATCCAAGGAATCATACATTTATGTACAGCATGTGTAATGATTTGAAATTATTGAAAACCGAATTATTAATTTATTAATTAAATAATCAAGTTTATAAATACTTATCTTGTAAATTGTTGTCAGTAGATAAGCTATGCGGCTACGAGCACAAAATCCTGTGTATTTTCATATGAAGGTCCAAATTTCCATCTTTTGGCATCTTTTCATATAAACGTCAACTATGAGAGAGATATAAAACAGCAAAGAGATTAAACTTCAACTATGAGAGAGAGGAAATAGCAAAGAGAATAAAAGAATTTTACATAAAATAAATTAAATAGAGAGTAACTTTCATAAAAACGTCAACAATTTATTTATTTATTTAGAAAAAAGGATAAAGCATTGCTTGAGACAATGAGAGAGAGAGAGAGAGATCCTACAAACACAAAATCCTCTATCACGAGATCCTAATTGAAAGGATTCAGTTGATTTATGAAATTGTGAATCGGCACGCGCCGATTCACAATTTCATAAATCAACTGAATCCTTTCAATTAGGATCTCGTGTAGATTTCAAGCCAAAAAAAATTTGTTTCTTATTAAATAAGGTAAAACTATAAGCGGATTCATTTTAATTAATTTATTTTAAAATTGGTAAAATTGATATTGTAGTGTAACAGTAATTTTTAAATATATAATGAACAAAATGAAAAAATATTTTCATAAAATATAGAATAATAATTAACATAAAGTAATATGATATGCAATTGATTTTAAATATTCTATCAATCCTATTTCTTCGCGCTTCTTCATCAACCTTTTTATTTTCTTATATTTTTGAATATGTGATTTCTTAGGCGATATAATTTCTCCAGAGCTTATTTTCTCAAGAGTTGTTTTAACCAAAATCATCTCTTTCCCCATTTCTTTAATTATAGCATAAAGGCCGCTATGTTTCTTTCCAACTACTACTTTCAAGCGAAGATGCCAAGCTTCAACTGAATTTTGAGTTCGTGGATAATTTTCTTTTACCAAATCCACAACCGACCAAAAAGCAGGGTCATATTTTGGCTTCATCTGTTTTGATTCACCTGATATGTAGGTTTTTTTAAACCATAATCCCAGTTTTTGTAACGATTCATTTTGAAAGGTGCTGCTTAACTCCGAGTAATACTTAGGAATTTCGGCGTGTGGTATAAATGATAAACTTTACAGCATTCTGATTTGTAAGTTTATATTTTCGTTATTGCCATATTCTACGGCTAGGCCTTCTTTTTGGTTACGTCTCCATATAATTTGCCCAAAATGGAATAGGCAACCTTTAAACGTAGCAGAAGGAAAGTATGATCTAGCAGCAGACGAAATTGATTTTTCAAAATCAGTAATAATAATTTTTGGTGCTAATGAAATGTTTCTCTCAACTGCTAAAATATGCAATTCATAAAAAAATTCTGAATATGAATTTTTAGATTTTGAACTCATTAAGCAAAACACAAGAGGAACAATCTGATCACCAACTTTGCCATGAATGCTAAACAATTGCCGCATGATTAATGGAACAATGTAAAATGTTCCATCCATTAGCCAACATTCAGCTTTCCCTAAAGCAGTTAATGACGTAGTTGTTCCCAATATAATTAACATTTCATCATTAAATCGTTTCTCTGATAGCACAAATAACTCATCTTCCAAAAATAATATTTCTTCAGGAATTTTTATAGTATCTAAACTATTCGGTTCGTTGTAAGATTCATGCGCCCGACGTATTCTTCCAATTTTCTCTTTCTGCGCTCTTTTACTTGGTAAATACACTCTACAGTTCGGTTGGCAACTAATTACAGCTTCTCGAATTATCTGACAAGGTTGCAATGAAGAAGAAGATGACATTTCTTTTAAACATTGTTAGCTTGTGTAACGTGTTTTTTAAATGCACTAGGATCATGACTATGTATTGATGGTCCATTTTTGGGAGCATGCAACCCATTGATAAAATCTGTGGTTACTGTAGCCTTACACAACAACTCCTTTCTTTTAGCACAACACCATCTATATAAATTTTTCTTACTTTTAGATTGTAAATGATAATCGAATTCATCAATTATCAATGTATTGTGTCCTTTATTTGACTTTAGTACTGTAATGTCCATATTATGTGTTACTATTGTGTATTTACTTTAATTGATTAAAAATGCAAATCAAAGACAAACTTTTTCTAAATACGTATATTTATGTAATTTCAAGATTAGAGGACAACTAAAACTGATTAATGTGTTCGAAAATAATGCAATTTGTTTGTTTCCATTAAAAAACAAAGGAAATTTCTCAGCGATATCTATGTTGTGTGGAGATTTCAAATTTATTGATATTGTGTATGGGGATTTTCAGTTTATTTTTTATTTTTATAAAGTGGATTAAATGGTTTGAGGATTTTGTGTTTTAGATTTTTGTGGGTTTCCCTTTTTATTCTACCATGTTCAATATGTTATAAATTCAAGTCAAATTTGTAGACTTTTCTCAGTATAAATAAATAAATAAATAATAAATAAATGAAATACAATCAAATTGTATCATCATTATATCTGATAAATATGTTAAAATTGACAAAACGAAGGTTTAACCGATGCGTGGGTGGAAAATAAGGGATGGGGGGAGGGGGGATGGATTTCCTTAGCGAACACCATCAACTTGTATTGTCATCGAAGTTACACATGCGTGCCAATTTTCATCAAGATTGATAAAGTCTAAGCATTAAAATTTTGCAATTCAAGATTTGATCACATCCGTGTAAGTTAAATAAAAGAATTTAATAAATGTGTGTTTATAGCAAACAGTTCTTAAAAATCAAGAAATTACTCCCTCTGCAAGTGATTCACCTAAAATTCACGAAGTCTATCAAGAAGAATCCAACATTTCTACAAATAAAGAGCCAACGCACATCATAATTCAGGATTGCTCCACAACAAACAGTTTTTGTCAAACGGAGTCTACTGCCGTTTGCAAACGCGATTTCAGTACCCAAACGAATTCATTTATGGATTCATATTCAAAGTAAACAAAAATGACTATATAGAATTAATAATGTACATATTATAATATTTTGCTTTTTTTAAGATTACAAGAAGAGGTCGTTCAGTTGAGGAAAAAATGTTGGGAACAGCAACAAATAATTTATTCGGTTGACCAAATATTCAGTGAAGCAGTCACTTTACATTCTGCTGGCCCAAGGGCGTATAGACTACTTTTAAAAAAGAAAATTCCCTTGCCAGCTGTAATAACATTATAAAAATGGTGTGCTAAAGTTGAAGTATACCCTGGAATTTTGAATTGCGTGTTAAAGCTAATGAGAACAATTGACATGACGGCAAATGAAAAAATTTGTATTCTGTGTTTCGACGAGATGAAGGTAAAGGAAAAAATCGTATATGATAAACCAAAGGACCAAACTTTACAAGCCGCAAAATATGTTCAGGTGGCAATGGTTCGAGGGCTTATCGGGAATTGGAAACAACCTATATACTACGATTTTGATCAAAAGATGACAACAAATATTTTATACGAAATCATAAATTCCATCCAAGACTGTGGGTTTCATGTAGCGGCAATCGTATGTGATTTGGGGGGGACGAATCAGGGCCTATTACGAGATTTAAATATTTTAGTAAAAACACCATTTTTCAAAAATCCTGCCGAACGTTCAAAAAACATTTATGTTTTCGCTGACGTACCCCATCTGATTAAATTAGTCAGAAATCTTTTCGTGGATCATGGTTTCGAAATAGATGGCGAGCTAATTAATTCACAAATTATAGAAGAATTGATTATGAAAACAAATAATAAATCGGACCTTTCTGTAGCATATAAAATTTCGGCGGCCAATTTAAAAGTAAGAGGCGCAGAACGTCAAAAAGTTAAACTTGCCACCAAACTTTTTTCGCATACTGTGGCAAATGCAATTTACCGTGCTGGAAGTTTGGGAGAATTAACATCAGAAAGTTGGCAGAAATGTGCTGAATTTTTTAAGCAGGTAAAATATATTTTATATACATATCTTTTATATTTCAGTATATACTACATATAATAATCATGTCATTATAACATTTCAGGTCAATGATTGGTTTGGCTGCCTAAATGTAAGGCAACCATATAAAGACAGTCGACAAAGGGTAGAAGGAGTTGGAATTTCCGATTCGGTGCAATTTGAAATTGTAGACCAGATGTCATCGGTTATAGATAAAATGCGCGTTAAGGGGAAATCTGATCTAATTCCATTCCAGAAAGGTATAATTTATTCTTACATTTAAATCATTAAATACTATTGATTTTTAATACGTAAACATTTATTCTTATTTAGGTATCCTGATGACTAACAATTCCCTCAAATTGTTATATGCCGATTTAAAATCGCAGTACTGTGTGGCTTATATATTAACATATAGACTCAACCAAGATGTCCTGGAAATTTTGTTTGGTATTATTAGGGCTAAAGGTGCTCTCTACGATCATCCCGACCGCTTAGAGTTTATGTACAGGCTTCGATCGTACATTCTGGGCAGAAACGAAGGAAGTCTATCTATGAATGGCAATACCATGGTAGATGATACGCCAGATTTAGAAACTGTCGATAATCTAAGCAGTATGTGGTTCAGACCTTTAGTTTCCGAAATTTCTCCAAAAGAAATAGCTAAAGATGACGAATTGGAATGTTTACAGTACGATGGGTTGTAACACTTATTGCCGGCTATATTTGTCATCAAGGACCCTAAATTAGTAGTAGACCCTTGTGATAATAACACGACTCGAAATACTTCTTTTACTTGGACAAACCAACTAAGTGAAGGGTTTCTTAAGAAACCAACAGATAAGATGATGCAAGAAATGGAAAAACTTGAAGTAATATTTAAGGAATTTAATGGTGACAACCTTATTTTTTTCAAAAATTACATTAAACCCTTATTAGAGCTATCCACACATTTTCCTTCTGACCAGAAAGTGAAAGAAATATTTTTCCGTTCAAGGATGTATTTCAGAATAAAATATTTAAATACGGCCTTGCTTGAAAACAGCAGAAACAGAAAAATAAAATTAAATAAAACTATTTTGTAGCACTAAAACCACCTGTTTTAATTTATTAATTATTTTGAGTTAAAACCCATAATCCAACAATTTAATTCATTCACTGCTTTTTAATAAAAAAATCATCCATTTGAATTTGAATCATTCAATTTCATACTTCATACTCATACATATATTCATCTATTCAAAATTGTCACAATTGTTTTTGTAGTATGAGCAACATATTACCTTTTGTATGTTGTAACGACAGGCCATTCCCCGTCGTTCCCGTATTGGAAAGGTTTAACACCCCTAACGCTTAACGTTATTAGGAATTTGCTTGTCGATGTAAATAGATAGCTTGTATAGGGGAATCTTGATTATGCCGTTTGAAATGCTGTAGTAGGAGAGCCCATTGTTTTTTTTTTTGAGATATAAACCCGAAATTTGGATGTTCGCGAGAGTCGGTTTGTGAATTTTGTTAAGTTTGTTACTTAAGTAATTTTAATGGTGATGAATGGATATCAGTGTTTCATGCTAAAAATAAAATCGGAAAACTGATCAATAATATTAAGCTTGATTAATATTTAATAAAATATTTTAAGTCAAGAATATTATTAGTGAAAAGTAGTGATAATTAATATTTAATTAATAGTGTAAAATCAGTAGTTAATACGACAAACAATTTAATTTAATTTAATTTTGGTGATACTTAATTAATTACGGGTACCGGAATTTCAATTAATAAAAATCCCGTTGAGCTACAAACATAAAAAGTGTGAATGAATCACATAATTTGTAGCGTAATATTCTGTATATCATAGTGTAATTAATTTAAGGATGATTTACGTATTTTACATAGTTAAGTTTTTTTTTTTTTGTGTGTGTTATGAACGTATTAATTACGCCATAAAATATAATATACCTAAAACTATATAATCTAAACCTAAGTTCTAAAATAATAATAATCTTAACATAATATACAGTTAATAATTATAAGACATTAATATCATAAGTCACACGTTAATCTAATAAAATAATTTTTACGTTCTAATCATAATCTCAGTTGTAAAAGTGTAAGTGTGGTCACTGTGTGAAAATAAAACAGAAATAATAAACATACAAATTGTAACGCAAGTGAAAACACGAAAAAATATTTACAAACAAGAAATTAACTCCTAGCGTTTTATAAATAAGGTGACCACACGTAATTATATTAATTTTCGAAAAGCTTAGTGAAGAATGAAATATTTCTAAGTGAACAATTTAAGTGAACTAAGCTTGAGTGTTGCATAATACTAAACTAAAACTGAATGTATTAATTTAGAGTCTGGAGGTGAAAATCTAAACGTGCAACAGAAAAATCTGTAAAATTTGCACATTAATACAAACATAGGTGGAAATTATAAATTTACAAAATGGCAGCATCAAACAACGTGGGACAACGCGGTTATCTAATATAAGCTAAGAATTATTTATTTACTTATTTAATTTATATAATTTCTTATTTATTCATATAATTTCTATCCTATAATTTATATAATTTCTTTCCAAATAATTTGAAGATAATTTAGACATTTCAAATTTTTCTAATATCAATTATTGTAAATTATTATTTATTAAGTTAATTAGGGGGTCAATGACGTCATGGCTAGGTTTAAGAATTTTACATTGAAATCGTTTATTCACATTTTTCTTGAATTGTTGTCTCTTTTAAATGCCGAATAAATTTATTGTCTTATTAACTAATTTCTTAATTTCATTTGACGGTTATTTCATTCTCTGATTTCTTTCGTATTTCCGGATTGTTAATTTTCAGGATGAGAGGCTGATAGCTATATCGTGCGGATGACTTGGTAAGTGTCGAGCAGTTCTGGTAGGTTGATCCGCACCTTAATCATTCCCTAGTTCCTATTTCCTTTTAATTACATCCTCGTGGTCAACTAGAGCATGTTTATCTTTGGCAAACCCCACCCCACTCCCTGAGCCTTAGCCGGCAAAAACATGACCACGCCAAAGCTCTAAATATGCTACAAATATTTCAGTGACGAACGGCTCTATTTCGGAACCAAGGTATCTTGGTCCCCGTTGATGTCAACCAGTTCGTTACAATGTGTACACTGACTCTAATTTTTTCTCTATATTATCTTATAAAAATTTATAGAATAAGAATTAAATTTACTGACCTTGCATTTATATGCTTGAATTATATAAAATAAAAATTTATTAAAAACAAATCGGCTAATATATAGGCTAATTATTACTTAGTAATATACAAAATTTATATTTTTAGATGGCAATACTGAAGGTCGTTATATTTGTAGTTGCTTGAGCAAAAACAAAGAAAATCCGAAATATACATATCAAGACGCGTTAATAGTGAATATTTCAAAATCGTATTAAAACTTTAGCAATAATTAACTTGAGCTATACTGACCCAATAGATTTTTTGAGTGATTGTCAGAAAACTTTTCACATTCATATTAAAAAGCTATTAAAAAATGAATCCGCTTTGAAAATAAATAGACTTTTTTGTGGTGAGTTTAAAATTGGTAATGATGGCGCCGAAGATAATTTTGAGTTTTAATACATGAATACAAAAAATCATGTGCTGTACCGGGATACAAACATTAATGAATGGTTTACTAAAAATAGCAATGAAATAATATTAAAAGAGCTCGAAGAGTTTCAAGAAAAGCAAAGTGGTTAGAGTATTCCTGCCATCATAAATTTAACCATGAATATTAATAAATTCACACCACACGTTCATCATACATAGAGCTGCCAGATCAAATACAAAGAAAGGAGGCTTGCGTTACTGTAAAAAATAATGATAAGGCGCAGCATTGCACCCAATGGAAAAAAATCCTCAACACACAACCAAGTATGGATCATACTCAGAGATGCTTAATTTAAAAGGAATTCAATATCGATTGACAATAAAGCAAATTCCACGATTTGAAAAGCAAAATAATGTCTCAATCAATGTATATGTATTGAAGCTGCAAAAGTCTGGGAAATATATTACATTACCAACATATTTATCTAAAAATAAAAAGGACAAGCATGTGAATTTTCTATTAATTCAAAATGTTTACGAAAGCACTGAAGGAAGAAGAAAACGAAGCAGTAGGTGAATTGAGGTAGCATGTGCCGATTAAGCATCATTACGTTTGGATTAAAAATCTTTTCCGACTGCATCACAACTAACTAATTATAAAGGAAAAACATATTTCTGTGATCGATGTCTTCACTATTTCTATTCAATGAAGATACTACTAAAACATAGTGAGAATTGTATAAATCAAAATAATTGTAAAGTTATAGGTTACCTGCAAAGGAACAAAAATATATTCAGTTTAAAAATTTTAAGAATAAGATAGTTGCGCCATTCATAATTTATGCAGATTTAGAATGTCTATTAAAAAAAGTTGAAGGAAATAATAATTATCAAGATCATGATGTTACGCCGCCCTCGTCTGCATAACATCCTGTGATGTTGTGTTTGGTCTGGTGCGAGTGAGTGAATTTGCCCAGCTCAGTTCAATTTTGTTACCTTTTGCCCCTTAATGGCTACTGTCATATATATAGTACAGGCAAATTTTATATAGTCAACGAAATGTGTCGTGATACATGATAGGAGATTTTATGTGTTATCAGTGAGAGTGAGATGTGCGTCTATACTTGTGATTTTTGGGTGGGTTGATGATGCCGTGCAAGATGATTGGACGTGAAAGTGACGCGATGTTCCAGAATGGTCCATCGTGAGAATAGTTAATCTTGTCTTTATGGTTCTGATGATGTATTGGTGGGCGATAGTACGTGATTACGATATTACGCGAGAGCGGTGAAAAAAAAAAAAAGAAAATCAACTGATTATTGGCATGTTGATGTATCGAGTTTTTCTTTTTTTTTTTTGATTATGAAGACATTGAAGGAGAATTTTTTTTGCGAAAATTAAGACAGTCAAGTTTGGACAGTGAGATAGTGAAGTTTGGTGTGGCAGCATTTAAATTAGCCACCAAATTTCTTTTCTGTGAGTTTTTTTTTATGATAAAATATATTTTGTGATAAAGAAGTCAAAAATTGAAATTTTACAAAATATTATATAAAAGTTGTATGAACAATTGTGATTAAATTAGTTAAAAATATATTTAAAAATATTTGAAATATGTACTTGAAAATATCTGTATCAAAATGATTGCTAATATAAATAAGTCATTATACATACTTATTAATTTTGGTTTCCAATGAACCGATAAAAATTGGATTTGGCTTGTATACATTTTTGGGTTTATTCATTTTATTAGCCCAACACGAAAAAAAAACTTTATAAATTGAATTTTGTGATAATAGATATAAATGTTTATTAATAAAAAAAAAAACTAAAGTTATACCTATATCTCATCTTCTTTCATTCATATAAAATATAATTCAATTCGAAAACTCCAGTGATAAATGAATCAGTTGTCTTATCATACAAGTTCATTGGGGGATTATTTTGTGCCAAATTGTGAATAAAACTCCATAAGTCTATTGGTGAATGGAGTATAGAGCTTGAATGCGTATTAATTAATGAAGTGCAGGCCGTTTCATTAGTGTTTGTCAGAAAATTTTCTGTATGATCGGCGTGGTGGCTCTTATGTTTGGAGTGTTGTCGACCAGCAAGAAAGATACGAAATATATACAAAACTCATGTGTTGTGGATGGTTAGAATTCATGTTGCGGATGGCGAATATTGTTGTTGCGGATTATCGAAATTGTCAGTATTACATATAGAGAGGGAATCTGCGTCGTTATTCATCGGTTGTTTTGAAACACAGGGGTACTGTGGATTTTTTTTCTCTTCGCAGCGAAACGAAACAACCGACATTTTTTTCCTTTTTAAATAAAACTTAAATTTGTTATCATTTAGAGTAATTTTTATTCATTGCAAATAGATTCAATTTATTGTTAGTAAATTAAATTTATGAGTGTTTTCGGTTTTCGTTACGTATAATCATTTTTATTACATGCATTTTCTTTTCAGCTTTCGCGGAATATCGTAATCACTGGTGGATCGCTCTCGTTATATAGGTCGTTTATGCGTCTTAGAAACCGTTAATAGTATTTCCAAATTTTTTTTTATTGATCAGCTAGATATTTTATTGGATTTGTTAATAGTTTATATTCTTCTCAGTTAATTAGTTAATTATTATACAAATAGTTTTAATCCGATTTCTTTGTTTTTTTTTCATTTTCTTTTTCTTTGGGTTTTGATTCTTTCCGGTTATCCCGGTTATATCGCATTTCGATTATATATTTTATTTAATTTCCTTTCTGTAAACAAACGAATTGTGTCACTCCTGTTGTTATGCTTACTATCTAAAATGCGGTTATTTATACATTTCGTCATGTCTGGAAATCTCCACGCCAACCCTGAGAGCTAGCCAGCTATGATACCGCACCAGACCGCTGACGTTATGTTGTAACCTCATGACTTGATCAACGGCTGAAACGGTGGTCGCACACTATTACCGGGTATCTCTCTGTCGGATAGGGAGGTTCTATTATCCACCGGTATCAGCAGCCATGTTACAATATGTTTCATTAAAGCGTGAGAAAATAAAAAAACTAAGAAAAAACGCTTGGTGAACTATAAAACATTTATGTAGAAAAGCGCTAAGCACACTCACTGCACATCACTATCCCTCACTAATTTTCTGTTTATTTAACACATAACTTACTCACGTATAATTCATGACAAAAAAAAACAATGTGTGTAGCCTCTACGCGCGACAGAAGTGAAACTTTTTAAGCTGTAAATTTGTAATTACTACAATTTACCGTTCAATGGTCCGGTTGGCATGTACAGTAAAATCTGTAGCTTTTCCGCAGCAAGAATTGAAGAAATGTTCAATTGATCCTTATAGTGTTATAGGAGTATTATACAAAGTCAGAGTAGATACATCCAAATTAGATAATTGCACATTCTATATTATCTAGTTATTTTTCTCAATCTCTGTTACTCCATGATCTGGTAAAACAGGATTATCACAACTCGATACAAAATCTACCTATAAAGGCACGATAAACAAAAGCAATATTATTTACTAATACTGATATTAAAGCGACATTTTAGCTTGAGAACGCAAGCGAAATTGTAATAATCAAAATTTAATCATACCGCGGGGGAAATACATTAGTGCAAAAAAATACTCCCCCACCCCCCGCTTTATAGGTGGGGCGGGGGTAACTTTTAAACTAAGATAGGAAGCCATATTTTTTATTGCAGATTCGGATTCTACGGCTAAAAAAACGTAGGATTTGACTGAAACCTTTTTTTCGATTCATGTTAGATGGCGCTGTAATTGACGATATTCAATTTTTATCTCGGATTAAATATCTCGGAAAATAAGCACTCTACGAAAAAAATGGTAGAGATCAAAATTGAATTATTCCGCGGGGGAAATACATTAGTGTTAAAATTAGTACCCTCACCCCCTCCTTGTAGGTGGGGGTACTAATTTTAACACTAATGTATTTCCAGCGCCATCTATCATGAATCGATAAAAATGTTTCAGTCAAATCCTACGTATTTTTAGCCGTAGAATCCGAATCTGCAATAAAAAATAGGGGTTCCTATCTCAGTTTCAAAGTTACCCCCGCCCCACCTACAAAGCGGGGGGTGGGGGACTATTTTTTTGCACTAATGTATTTCCCCCGCGGTATGATTAAATTTTGATTATGGACATTTTTTCCGTAGAGTGGCTATTTTTCGAGATATTTGATCGTCTCAGTTTAAAAGAAACACCCGGTATATAGATGTGTAATATACATAATTTATGTATTTTTAACCCTTAAATGACACACTTAAGAAAAATCACATAAATACCACACTGGGGTCTTTTAGACCCAAGCATGAAAATTGCCTATTATTCCTTGAATTTTTCTATATTTAGCTTAGATAATTTTTTCCAATATAGTTTAAAGCGTACTAAAGGAGATCAAATTATTACATTAATGAAATTTTAATTTTATGATACCAAAAAAAAAAAGGTTTGTGAAAAAAATAAGAAAATGGCTTGTTTTACGTAAAATTACCGTAATTTTTTAATTTTCAATATTTTTAGCTAAAAGTTTAGCGGTATACCCTTTAAATAGTATCTCTAAAAATAAGTTCGATACTGAATCTTTAAAAAAAGGTATTTATTTTGCAATATCAAAGTTGAATTTTTTCTTATCGTCAAAGATGGCCGACCACGGCTCTAGCCAGCCGCTTGACGCTCTCCTACATTCAAAAGCCGTTGATCCAAAGTACCCTCTTCCATATCTTGCTGGTCTACTTTCATGGCACTCTCTGGAGCACCGCACATCGAAAAGTCTGAATCATTGTCTTTACTGTCCTCAAACACGTTATCTTCTCCTCCTGAAGATGCTTCATCGATGGGTTCTAGCACTTCTCGGACGGTTCGACTCTGCAAATTATTCGCCATCTAATAATACGTCAAAATCAAAAGAAATATGATAAACTAAACAAATTTTAACAACGAGCGCAGTCTTACCAACAACCAAAAACAATAAAACAACACAAAAAACGGCAAAAACAACTTTGAAAAATTATTTCGTACACAATACAAATATTTTCATTCAATTTTGATCAAATCCGATCACCTAGAGATCTTAGTCATATCACATTTTTCTTGTCTGGTCAAGGTCTATTAGTATGTCTCTGTTTCTTGGAAATCAGATAAGTACCTTTCGAATTACTTTCGCATCTCTCTCGCTCTAGGTATGCTAGAGTTGAGATGCCTAAAAATTATTCCGTTTTTCACACAAATATACGTATATGACACACTGGGTCCGTTGGACCCCACAGTGATTTTGGAAATTTCTACACAGCTGCTAGCAGTCAACCGGCTTGCGCTGAGTACGTAAACAGGTAGTGCAATATCTCAACTTTAGCAAGGGAGGGGACACGAGATGCATTTCCGGAGGAAACATTTAAATATGAACGATTGAAAAAGCTCTGGGGTCCACTGAACCCCATGTGTCATTTAAGGGTTAATTTTGAATGATATGTAAAATTCCAGAGATAACATATGAAATTTTAAGTTAACAGTAGATGCAATTTTGTTCACATTATGTAATTTTAAGTAAATCGTATATAAAAATTTATTGACGTATGTAATATTATAAACACTTTAGATGGAGCTTTAAGTATATAATTTACTTATTTTTATATAAATATGTAAAATTTCGTATTTAAAATATTAAAATTTATGTAAACCTGTTATGAAAAAATTATCTAATTGCATGTAATTTAACATAGGAAGGGATAAAATTTCATAATACGAGTACTTACGTAAGTTTTAAAAGATTTTATCCGGAATTAAAAATATAGGTAGAAATTATATATATATATATATATATATATATATATATATATATATATATATATATATATATATATATATATATATATATATATATATATATATATATATGAGCGTATCCATTACTTTTTTAAAAAACCGGGCGCATGCATTTCATAACATTCGCCGATTTCGCTGTAATTTTTTTCAGGAATAGTAGTCGATGAAAATCTTTGTTTTCCAAAATGTTACCCCTTCATGGCCCCCCCCCCTTTTCGAGTTATGATTTTTTAAAGTTAAGAAATTGAGTGATTTTAGGCTCTTTTCGATAGGTAAACGTACTACTTAGGTTGCTTTGTTTTCAATGATATGGGCCTCATTCTCTTCGTATTTAAATTACAGCGAAATCGGTGAATGTTATGAAATGCATGCGCCCGGTTTTTTAAAAAAGTAATGGATACGCTCATATATATATATATATATATATATATATATATATATATATATATATATATATATATTACATATAATATATATACTATATATATATTATATATATATATATATATATATATATATATATATATATATATATATATATATATATATATATATATATATATATATATATATATATATATATATATATATATATATATATATATATATATATATATATATATAGAATAAGAATGTCAAGATCGATTAGAACAAGAATCACATGGATGATTACAATTTAAAACACATATAATCGAGTATTGTCTATTTGTAACTCAAATAACTTTATATTTGTTTGATCATAAAATCTAAATAAATTAAAATTATTTTGGTTGAAAAATTATTATAAACTATTATAAACTAACTAATAAATTAATTACAGTAAATTAAAATAAAAATAACATATGATTTCAGTTATACATAGTTTATATACCTTTTAGCTTATTGGAAGTATTAATTCGTAGGCTAATAAAATAAAATGAATAATAATATATTTTTAAAATATTATAGATAAAATAATATAAATTTCAATCCATTTGTTCTTTTCTAATATTAATAAATACATAACTTAATATTTTTGCGTTAAAAAATAAAACATTATAACACAATAAATGATATCTTTCATCTTCTTTCAATTAATATTAAAATAAAAAGTAAGTTAATAATTATATAAGAAAAGTTTCTTTAAAAAATTCAAAATAATATATGTAATTTACTTTACTAATATTTTTCAATTTTTTTTTATCAATTTGTCAACTTTAGAGATTTGATTCAAATGACGTTTTCCACCTCTAACGATTTTGTGAGTAAGATTTAAAAAGTACCGCTGCATAAATTCAAGTGATAATGAACTCCCTGTATCATATTTTATATTTAACACATAATATAATGCGAAAACTTCTTCAATTGAATTTACCACAGTAGAATTTCCTTGGGAATTTACCAACTGCTTCTCCACGAATATATGAAATATAAAATGGGCATCGTCTTCTGTTATGGCTGTAAAAGTTATGCTATTTAGTCTTAAGTATATAAAATAGTATTTTGTTAAACTTACGAATTGCAGCAATCCACGGAGTAGCAACAGGTGGCTCAATTTTATAAAGATCCTGATCCATCTATGAAATATAAATAGTTAACGTTAACAATAATATATAATAAAATTTATACAAAACTGTACTTGATAAAAAGCAACGAGATGTGTAATATCCTCATTAAAATATTCAAATATAAATTGAATGCATTTTAAATCCGTCATTGAATTACAATTTTTAAAGAATTCTTTATATCTAATAATATTTCTAGAATACTTAAAAATTTTCGATTTAAGTTCATTGAAATTTTCAGAAAAATCTCTAATTTGTTTTTCCATGAGCTTATTAAAATGATCATACAAACAATTCTTGTCAAAAATGAAAGGCCAATTGTTTACTATTGGACTTTGATTGTTTAAAAATAGTCTAATTTCGGAAAAACATTTCAACATTTTCGTAGAAATTTCAGTTTTCAGTTCCGGTGTTACATTTAATTTATTTTTTATTGATAGCAATCATTTTTGTTTGTTTTCAATAAATTCAATTGTCTCACTGCCATGTGTACTTGGCTGCCAGTTTTTGCATAATGTGCTTAGACACAAAGATACTCTTTTCTTTTGAAGAGGTATTTTTGGCTTCAACTTGGTAATATTAATTTTATTTAAATAGTTATTATGGTTGATCATCATATTTGTCAACCAAGTTGTATCGGTTGATATGAACAAATCCGGACTAGTATTCGATTTCCGATAAAAGCTATGTGTTTATAGGAATCCAATTTCTTCACATACATACTTGCTTAAATTTAGTTACATATATAACGTTTCCATTCCTACGCAGTTCTAAAACAATAGTTTTTACAAATGTATGAATATGGGTACCCAAGCGTTCCTCATTATTTAAAATTGTCATTATATAATCTGGCAAGATTGTTGCATAATCAAATTTATTGTAGTCAATCCTATTTGCAAAATCTATATTTATATTCGAAATTTGTGAATCAGAAATTGTTTCAGAATCAGTTGAACTGGTCAAATATTTGATAACAGACGATGATCTGGCCTCCTCTGAAAAGCTGAATAAAATAACATTCGGAGATACCCTCGTCTGAACTAATCTGATATCCCTCCGATTCAGTAACAATTTGATTGCCCATAATCTCATTTTCGTTTGCTATGAAAAAAATTGTATTTAGTTTTTTTAAATATAAATTTGATATAAAATATTTCTATATTACCTGCTTTCAAAATATCATTTATTGTAGGTTTACAGGAAACCATTTTTTTGATATTTCGTAGTACGTTACAAATTTTGAACAATTTCGGGCCCATCTGTGAATGGTATAACAATTAGAATCTGAACAAACGTTAAGTTATAGTACTACCTGAAGCTAGCGACTGAAGTGACAGATAGTGCCTATTTTTGTAAGTGTAAACCTTGACCTTAGTACTGTATTGTAATGATTTTAAATTAACTAAATCGTAATTTCCAAAACCAGTTTCACTTTCGAATACAATGAGCTTATAGTTATAAATCATATTGCAAACCTTACCATAAAAAAGAACATCACTGTAATCATTACTTAAAAAAATGTCGCTTATTTCTAATATTATTATTTCAGAATTAGTCATAGAGGTTATAATATAATCGTTTGCAGAGAAGTGTAAATCGCCATACGTCAGTTTCTTTGTAACAATATTAAATGTACGTTGTATAGGAAAATTATACATACAACGTTCTAAAGCGATGCTCTTAAAAGGAATTACTGATTGATTAACTCTTTTTCCATTCATATTAGACTGATACGTTTGATGTAAATAAGTTATCGTTTTTTCAACCTTAACAAAGTTTTTCACGTGTTTCACTGCGTTTTTAAAGTATTGATGTTTATTTTCCATGCATAAAGTCCATAGCTTGGAAATTGGACCAAACTGCTTAATAAGGTCAGGATAATGCGTAAGAAAATGATTCTTAGGAAGGAGTTTCTTCTCCGGAAAAACTAGCATACGAAGCGATAAATATTCATGAATTAGGAAGTCTAATGTTGAAAGTAATATGTCATCTAATTTTGAACCAGTTATGATGCGACATAGCTCTACTAAACATGAAAACATTCTCCATATCGGAATTGAGAAAACAATAAGGGAGTAACATAATTGACAACCATACGTCGTATGCTTTTCCAGTTACTCGTCTTTTATTATGATTAATATTCATTAATATTGAAATTTGTAATTTTTTCGCTATTATTTTAAAACAACAAGATAGCCACGTTTCACTTATTACTCCGGTCTTAAACCAAACATCAAAAATTAAATATAAATCGATACAAGCGAAACCCTCGAAAATATCATGTGCTAAACAGGGTGGTAATCCTGGACGCGTAACATGAAAATATTTTAATTCATTCAGAATAGAATTAAATTTAAGACCACGATAATGAAGATCTTCGGACCCTAAACAGTGTAAGTCGATGGAATAACTATCAATACTTCGCAATTCTGCAGGAAAAACTTCAAAATTATTTAACTCACTTCTAGTACGATAACAATATCTACAAGAATGGGAGGTGGTGCTAAAGTTTTCACATAATCCGTATATCTGATGCGCTCCTAAATTATCCCCGGTAAATGCAACAACACTTCCTTTAATAAAAGTATTAGACGGCCTGTGGTAAATTCCTTCGGATTCCAAAACTTTTAAATCATCTACCAATTGACGAAAAACTTGGTTTATTCCAAATTGTTTCACATATTTTTCTTTACAAAGAAGAATTAATTGGATGTTATCCTGTTTTGAACGAATATCATATCGTATATTTCCGATCATCATGTAAACATCAGCTTGTGAATAGATTTTGCAGACCCAAGTGGATAACATACCTCGAAGGCATCTTAATACAAAATTAATTCAAGCCTTTTATGAATTCCAGAAAAAAATGGATTTTATATATAAAATTAAGTGTCACCATCAACATAATCTTTCAAAAGATTTGATTTACAATTAGTTGACGAAATGAACTGCTCGTCCTCTATTAATTGCTTTAGTGTTTCAGCTACTTTATTATGCATATTCACGCCGAACGAAATTTGAACTGGATTTACAAAATTAATATTATTATTAATGTGTTGAAGCCGTCGATGAGTAGTAGAAAATTCGTTAAAAAAATTGAATGGGGGAACAGAATGCTGAATATCTGCAGCAAGATCTTGAATAGATAACTCGTTACAAATATTACCAATAGCAGAATGTACAATTTCTTGATAATATTTACCAAATATCGCAAATCTTGTAAAAATATAATTTTGAGTGGATTCAGGAATAATGTATTTGCTTCTTAAATCTAAAGAAAATTTACCAATTTCATTTAAAATACGTTTCGATTGCATTACCACAGGCCGATTAATATTATCTGAAGATTGCGCATTGTGAGTGATAGTATTACTATTATCTATATTATTAGTGCTAATATTACTATCTAATTCTATGTTAAAATTACTATTCGCATGTAAAATTGGTCTGTGTTGCCGAAATATATGGCCGCGAAATGTATTAACATTTTTAAATATTAACGTTTGACATTGAAATGGACACGGAATATTTTCTTTATTTATAATATGGTTGCTGTAATGATTTACATATAACCTGTTTATTTGATTTAAGCAATGTTGAACACTTGTCTATTTTACACTTTATATTAAACTTGAGGGGATTGCTATCTAATTTAGTCTTACTGTGAGTACGGTGTGAATGCGATTTGAATGAATTACAATATTTAAAAACGTTAAAGCACTATTCTGATTTTTATGATTCTGTAAATGCTTTTCATAATTTGTTACCTCGTTAGTAACATAATCACATCCCTCTGACAAGCACTTTATTGACATCTTGAATCATATACACAATCATTCAATAATTATACAACTAAATTAATATAAATAATAAAAAACATAGGTACACAAATTTAACATACCGTATTAAATAACAGTTCATTTAATGTTGATTTCGAACTATTGGCTTTCTTGCACTATTGTCAAATTCTGAAAATAATTAAAAGAATTTTAATAACTATGAATTATTGTATAATAATTAATTGTATAGTTAGTAATTATTATTAGTTGTGTAGTCTCAAATAATTTTGATTGCGTAGGTTTTGTAATTCAGAACTCACACGTCATTTCAGAAATAACCTATAAAATAATAATTGCATTCCTATATTTGCATTTACGTTTCACATGTAATCGGAAAATATCTTACTAATAAAATGTATTTCTCATTTTTGTCAATAAATAACGAATAATGCATTTCGAAACAATCCAAATGCATTATTCATGTAACAGAAATACAACTAATAATATCGTAGGTTACATTAGTTTTCATAGCACAAAAACACTTACGTTTTTCTTAGAAACTAACGCTTGATTTCTAATTCCGTAATCTACACAAACTCAACTATTAGAAACTACACAATTACCTATTATAACTAAATCAACAATTAATAATTCACTATATAATTAAACACAATTTTATTTTTACCTGTTGCAATCCTCGTTGTACTCTCGCAAATAGCAAATTTTAATTCTTGATGCTAAAACTTAAAAAAATAAAATAAAACTTAAAAAATGCTTAGCTGTTGCAGTCTTGCAGTCATCGTTATGAATGTTTTACAGCTACAACAAATACCAAATTCTATTCTCCGTCGCTCCATCGCTTGTTTTTTTCCTTTGTCTTTTGCTCTCTACATAGAAAAAAATATGTAATTTTCCCACTAAAATTAGTAAATTTACATAGGGTGTTTAGAAATACATACAAATTTGTATATTACTACATACCAAACAGAAATTTTCAGAATATTTTACGTAATTTATTCATTTACATACAGGGATACTAAATATTCAGTATTTTGTTATATTAAGCAAATTTTTCCATATATATATATATATATATATAATATATATATATATATATATCCCGACAAACAATTTGAGAATTTGGTATTGGAAAATAACCGATGTGGGACTAAAGGACCGTACGGTATTTTTTCAGACTTTACTTTCCTGAAGTAAAACCAAAATACAGTGTTTTGGAAGACCTTGGGCGGTCCTTAAAATTTCAACACGAAGGCTGAACCGGTGTTTTATAGTCCACTAGCCTGTAAAATGTAAGTAATTTTATCAAACACAAAACCGTCTTAATATACGTGCAAGTATAATTTTGGTATTGACATATAACCGATGTAAGACTTAAAAAGCGCAGTGTTTTCACAGATTTTTTTCGCTTCAAACCGTATAAAAAAACCGTCATAGGAATAACATAGGAATTATTAATAACCGACGTACGCCAGGAAGTTCACGGTTTATTTGCGAGACTCTTCTGGCATGAAGACACGCAAAATTACTATAATTAGTAATACCATTAGCATTGACTAAATCGAAGTAAAACTGAAAAATCCTCCGGTTTTTGTCAGGTCCTTCGTCATGAAGTTTGTTGGTTTGTAATTTTGTCAAAAATGCCCCTAATGAAAATAATTTACAAATTCATAGCTGTTTTTGATACTGTTAATTAATATTTATTTTAATTAATTTATACATATTTAATAATTCCTATTTTATTCATAAGAAAGTTTTTTTATACGGTTTTAAGCAAAAATAATCTGTGAAAACCATGCGATGTTTAAGTCTCATGTCGGTTATTTATCAATTCCAAAATTCTAATTGCATAAGACGGGTTTGTGTTCCATAAATTTACTTACATTTTGCAGGCTAGTGGACCGTAAAATACCAGTTCAGCCTTCGTGGTGAAAATTTAATGATTGCTTTCCAAAACACTGTATTTTGGTTTTACTTGAGGAAAGTAAAGTCTTAAAAAATACTGTACATTTTCTAGTCCCACATCGGTTATTTTCCAATACCAAATTCCCAAAACAAAATGGCAATGACCATGCGGTTTCGACTTGGTACATTCATACTTGTAAAGCAGTTAAATTATAAATATACATTATTCAATATATGAGTAAATTATTTGTCGTATCAAATATAAAAATGCACATGAAAGCCCTCACAATAAATCCAGCCGCCATTTTCATCTAAGTTTTTATGCTTGTTACAATAAATAATTCACAAATTTAATACTATTAACATTAAAATTAATATGAAAATTAAATAAATATTTACTGTAAATGATTTCACTTTAATTTTACACAATAGAAACTTATTTTATTAGCACAGTACACAATTTATTTTTATCAAATAACACAGAATTTTTGTTATGACGTCGCCGTCGAACGACCAAACCAAACTCAGTTGAAAACGTGAATTGGTCTAGTCGTGTTCGTTATTTTCCCTTTTATTCATTTTACAATCGGATACCCTTCGGGTAGGTACTGATTTTGCTTCAATTTTTTAACCGGCTTTTTACGGTCTCAATCCCGTGAAGCTTGGCGCGCTTAATAATGATCTTTGTCGGGATACTTTACAGCCCACTTGGCCGTAAAATGTAAATTATTTTACCGGACTTAAAACTGTCTGCGGTACCTATTAAATAAACATTTTAGTATTAATTTATAACCGACTTAAGACAATAATATCCTATGTTTTTTATTTGACTAGGTTGCGTTTTCTTTTCGTGTTTGAATCGGTTACTGTCGATAAGTAAATTTTATTAAATAATCTAGTTGTATTCGCTTAGTATTTGCTTTCTCCGTCTTTTTTTAAATCGGATAGGCTTCGTGTAGATATTTTCTGCTTTGCTTTAATTTTTCAACCGACTTTTTACGGTTTGGAAACCGTGAATCTTGTTGCGGTTAACAATTGTTTGTCGGGTATATATATATCATATATATATATATATATATATATATATATATATATATATATATATATATATATATATATATATATATATATATATATATATATATATATATATATATGTAAACATTTCACTATTATATGTATACGAAAATATGCATAAAATATGTAATTATTTTTTACTGTGTAATACACTTGTAAATTGCAATCAATACCTCAATATACCTCTATAAATCTATGAGGCATTGATTCGACTTTTCGTAAATGTTGTTTTTGTATTGCTTTCAAACAAATTCATTCAATTTCGTTTCAATATTCTTTTGTTTTTTCCCAATCATACCATGCCTAAAAAAAAAGTTCACTTCAAAAATAAAAGAAATACTGTCGCTTTTCTGAAGTGAACTTCTTTAGTACCGGGGTGATTTTTAAAATCGATGAAAGAAAACAAAAATTACAAGTAAAAAATGAAAAAGCGATATGAAACGAAAAAAGCGACAGTAGCTATTTCTTTTATTTTTGAAGTGAACTTTTGTTAGGCCTGTATTACATTATCTCTATTCTACGACGTAGAAATGGATCAATATACTTCTACGATAGTGTAATATGGATATGTTGCCACATTTCTGAGTTGTATTATTTCTACGATCGTAGTTAGCCTCATGAAGCTAACTATTGCAATATCTCTCTGACAGCTCATAAAAATGACAGAATACAAAAAATACGATTGGAGCATGAAAATAACCAAAATCTTAATTTCAGAATACGAGAGCAACGAAATATTATTTAATACGCTTCATGCAAATTACAAAAATCGCAACAAGCGATTACAAATTTATCAACGAATCCTAAATACGAATCCTAAAGGAATCCATTCTTTGGTAACTATCGTGAACAAAATGATTCATAGTGTAATATAGAAAAATGATTTGTATCATTTCTGTTGTCGTAGTTTTACGTATGTACTTAAATGTTGTTATTATTATACGACGTAGAATAGTGATAATGTAATACATGCCTAAGGCAGGGTATGATTGAAAAAAAAAAACAAAAGAATATTGAAACGAAATTGAATGAATTTGTTTGAAAGCAATACAAAAACAACATCTACGAATAGTCGAATCAATGCCATAGAGGTATATTGAGGTATTGATTGCAATTTACAAGTATATTTTATAAAACAAATACAAAAATTGTGTTTGTAAATAATTTGCTTGTACACAAATATTTCAAACTTAATGTTTTTGTACTATTTATATGTAGGCAGTTATTATGTTAGCATGTAGAATGTGCAATTATCTAATTTGGATTTGTCTACTCTGACTTTGTATAATACTCATATAACACAATAAGGATCAATTTGCTATTTCTTCAATTCTTGCTGCGGAAAAGCTACACATTTTACTGTATATGCCAGCCTGAACATTGAACGATAAATTATAGTATGTAATTACAAATTTACAGCTTAAAAAGTTTCACTTCTGTCGCGCGTAGAGGCTACACACATTGTTTTTTCTGTTTCATATCGCTTCTTCATTTTTTGCTTGTAATTTTTGTTTTGTGTCATCGATTTTAAAAATCACCCCGGTACTAAAGAGTTTTCACTTCAAACATGCATCTGAAACCCACCGAAACCCTATTACCCTAACCTACGACAAATAAAACTCCATGATTCTGAGATAGTACCGTTATTTATATTCCTGCAAATTAATTTCTAATTAGTTACTCAAGATAATATTTTCCATGAAAATTTAAAGCTAACTAAGTACCTAGCTATATGTAACATATATTATTTACTTTTAAAGATATTTTGTTATTGTCTTCGTAACACATGCAATTAGTTTTTCTTGTATAAAAATAATTGAAAAGAACAAAAAGTTGTTAAAACTTTTTTTTTTATTACTACTAACTTAAAGCGTGTTATTTTTCATTCAATTGTACAGCATTTTATACACTGTTTTTCCATGATACAACTAAAATGGCAACAACAAAACCAATGTTCATTCTTCTGTGCAACGCAAACAAAGTAAATTTCTTCATGATATAATAACATTGTTAAGATATTTTAATTTTAATTAACTTTTAGTTTGTACGTACAGTTTTCCTTGAATGGTATCATAAAGTTATAGTGTTGTTGGGAAATATAGGTTATCGAAAATTGTGGCATCTGATATAATGAAAGACTTTTGTAAGCATGGGAAACTTTATTGGTTGCCAAAACATACGCCGAACAAAAGATATGAAACGATTTATACACCATATTTATATTCTTAAAGAATACACAAATAAAATGGTGACATTGGTTCAAATCAATATTATAGTGAATATAGATTCGATTTATCCAACGAGACATCTACAAAACTATACATTCTATTTTCTGATTACTTTTTATTATCTAAAATTAAATATCAAAAAATAATTTAATTTTTTGTATTTCTAATCGAGCAAAAAACGAGAAACAAAACCAAAAACCTAAATAATTATTTTGTGCAGATCTAAAACATTTATAGATACAAAACAAAAATAGGAATTTAAAACTTTAGCAGTACATACAGTTCGAAATCAGTTCGATGCAGTAGGTTGGAGACATAAATCGTTTTAATTTTTAAAATGTTTTTGCCATCGATAGCTAAAAACTGAAATATATTTTTTTTTGGTTTTTCGTTATCCGCTAGTTTAAATCTCAGAATTATTTGAATTACCCAAAATGCTCTACTACCAAATACGTTATAGCTTAAGTTTAATAATCGATAAAATTTGTTCCAATTTGTATGTTTTGCTACTTTAATAGATTTGAAATAAATAAGAAGATGGTGGCACGTATGTACGTGTCACAATTACGTTTTACATTTTTGGTTGATTTTGTTTACTGTTTGATATTAAAAATCAGTTATGTCTGCTTAAGTTAACTTTTTTCTATTAACGCGCCACAATACGCATAACTCATAAGTTGCTTTAAATATACATAGTTATGGTTAATGAATGACAAGGTCAAAATCAGATACATCGATTAAATGAAATAATTTTAGAAATTTACAAGGAATTCTTATTCATTTCCATTATTTACCACTTTAACTGGAAGCTTTACAAACATGAATGTGATAAAATAGATTATGATTTCTGGTTATATGTTGGAACTTTATAATTGACAGTTTGTGCTTAAGGATCAAAAATGAGTACGCTTCCCAACATACAAACATTAACAAACCTAACTAACCGAAGAAATCCACCAAAATCTGTTGGACATAGCGTATAAAACGGGTAACTAAACGAAAACATAAAAAAGCTAAATTTTGGTAATTTCCCTACAGTTACAAGAAATTATTTAAATCTGCCATTTTCTAAAATTGTTACCCCTTTTTTCGTAAGGCATTGTGAATTCGACAAACTCGTTAACCGTCGTTTAACGCGAAAAGACGAAATAAAAATACTGTCCACGATTTTCGAAATAGCGAAATTGATCGGAGAATGGAGAATTCTATCAAGATCTTTAATAAAAACAGAAACTTAGATCTCATAGAAGAAGAAATCTCTCCAACCATGACAGAAGCAAATTTAGAGCAAATATCCACTCAATTGGGTGGTATTACCCAGTAAGTTACATATTTATATGAGAAATAGGTCCAATACGACCAAAAACAGAGATGCCGGCTGCGGCTCCCTCAACAATTTAAAATGTACCTTCAAGCGGTCAAAAATAAAATTGAGGGAAAGGCAAAAGACATACTAAATTTCACGGAAATATCACCAATATTACTTGAAGTCTTGGGGGGCAAACAGGAATTCCCGTACTATAAGTCGCAGTTTTGGAGTAACAAACAAGAAGAAAGTATGTCTGTGCATATATTTTTCAATAAAACAAAAGAAATAATTCAAAATATTAAATCGCTAGCCAGACAGAATCCAGTTTACATTTACATCCGTTCATGGCATGCAATATGCAGCTTCATTGAGGAAGATGCATGGGCGACTTTTATTTCCAGTTTAAGGAAACCATATTTTGGCTATGCCCAAGCGGCAAAACCCAAAAAAATTAAGGAAGCTTACGCTTTCCTATGTAAATTCAACTCAAATGAAAACATAATGATTAATTCGAGAAAGATCAATACCCAACATAAACCAAACAGTTTTCAGCAGAAAATGAACATTAATCCTAATTCTGTAAATTTACAAATGAAAAAACAAAGTTGGCCGACACAAGAGAAAAATTAACCTTCACCAATGGAAGTTGTGTTCAATACTATCAAGACGATCTTTTAATAAGGAAATGGTTCCAGACCTTGAGCCAAAACAGGTAAATTCTGAAGATAATTCAAATCCGAACCCAAAGAGCGAAAATTTTTGAGACTCAGAAGGTTAAACTCCCTTCCATTTATCAAATGTAAAAATAAAATAACAGAACAAAGCATAAACATTTTAATAGAAATGGGGACTAATAAGAAAATCAAGCCGTGACGAAAACAGGAAAAATAAACTTTTTCGGTCACAATCTGCCAAAACTACAGTACTACAAGCTAAATTCCCATGAATACTTGGATGTAATATTAGAGTCACAGCAATTAATGTCCTCAAAACCAACCTATAACACTAGGAGGGATGCATGGAGGGCCCTGGATAAGATAAATAACATCTCGCCAGAAGGTAGGTCGGAGAAAGACAAAGCCACGCTTGCGTGAGCGAAAAAAGTCACCGAATAGAAGTCGGAAGGTCCTTCAGCTGGTTTAAAGATCAAAAGAAACAGATCTCAGGAGGAAAGTCCTAAGATCGTAAAAAGAACGAAGCTCCATGGCAGAAAATCCAGGACCCGAGGACTTGTCAAGGTATGGCCCGGAGCCAGCCTTGCTGTTAAAGCTAGGGAAGAGATCCCCTGTAGGCCGAGAGCCAGAGTGTGGATCCCTTCGGAGCCTAGCGATCCAAAGGTGATACTCCAGTTACTGCAAGTTGGTAACTCAGATTTGCCAACGCACAACTGGAAAGTTGCTAAGCTCGAGGAGCCAAGGGCCGACTACAGGTCAGACGTCATAATTTTAAACAGAGAGTCACTGACTGCACTGGAAAAAACCAATGGTATCGTAACCTATTGTTTCAGTGCAATCACACTCAAAATCTAGAAAAAGGACGCGGACAAGCCGGAGACTCCGAAGTCTGAGGAAGCTGCTGAAAGGTCATCTGGGCGCCCTGAAGAAGGGAACAGCCAGGCGGAAACTATCTCCACTGATACGGCGATGACAATGCCTTTTGAGTCATTAAGAAGGATCTCAGAGGACTTTCGATCAGGGGAGGACTCTGATGATACAATGGTAGAGAGGGAGGTCTAAGATTGGTAACATTCTTACAGATCAACCTACACCACTCAAAGGCAGCATCAGCCGCACTTCTTTTAAGCATTGGAAGGGAAGGGACGGATATTGTCTTGATCTAAGAACGTTGGGTCGCGGTACTTGGACTCAAGACACACTGTTATAGATTAATGCACACGAAAAAAGAAGGTTGTTTTCTACTTTGAAATTTCAGCAATGGAGATGTAGCAGCGGTCAGCATTGAGGTCAATAAACGAAACCTCTGGCTAATATCAGCCTACCTAACTTACGATAAAGTGAACATTCCACCAGTCATTCTAGGTAAGGCAATTTTCGAAGCTGAAAAGCACAAGGTTGGAGTCATCCTGAGGAGTGATGCAAATTCTCATCACAATCTGGGGAAGTACGGACACAAATGAACGAGGTGAGTTACTCCTTGATTACATTCTAAGTACTAACCTTCATATATGTAACATAGGTAATAAGCCGACTTTTATAACTAGAAATATACATGAGGTATTAGATATTACACTTGTCTCAAACTTTTTGACGGCTAGTCTATTAAACTGCAAAGTGCCGGAAGACCCCAAACAGCCCTTTCTATAGGAACAGGAGGAAAGCCGACTTGGGTATCTTTAGAACTATTCTGGGTAGTTCACTACCAGTGCCGGTGCCTAAACCTCCAAAAATTACGGTAGAACTCGATGGCTTAGTGGACGAACTGTTCAGCGCTTTTAACGAAGCGATCCACTGGCCCCTCCATCCCAAGCTTTCTTCAAAGGCCGGATAGAGCATGGACCACAAATAGTGCGGAATCGCTAGAACTACTATTGGAGACTCACTTTTCTGATTGTTCCGAATCTACACCTACTATATCAGCAGGGCAAGTAGCCTCGTAAGCCAAATTATTAGCAGAAGAAAGATTCTGTGGGCGATAAGCAGCTTTAAACCAAATAAGTCGCCAGGAGCAGCATTTCCTGGTTAGATGTAATTTTTAGAGGCAGCCTAGAACTATGTCACATTCCTGGTAAATGGACGGAAGTGAAGGTTGTTTTCATACCTAAGGCGGGAAAACGCTCATACTGCAGTCCCAAAGACCTTAGACAGATTAACTTCTCTTCTTTCCTTTTCAAAATACTGGAAAGACAAATAGAAGCTCATATAAGAGGCACGATTATTAGAGACAAAGCTGTCTAAATCTCAACATGCCTATTGCAAGGGGAGATCTGTAGAAACTGCTCTTCATTCTCTTACATATTTTATTGAAAAAAATTTCGAATATAGAGGCTACGCGATGGTAACCTTTTTGGACATTGAGGGAGCCTTTAACAATGTGCTTACAGGGGCTATAACTCGGGCACTTTCGAATCAAGGAGTGGATGAATCTTTCAAGGACTGAATAGATCAAATGCTGAGAGGCAGGATCATAAATGCGAGCCTGGGGAAATTCTCCACCAGAATATTTGCAAGCAGAGGCACGCCGCAAATGATCTGTTGCTGAGACTGGAGGATAGTAGGCTTCAAGGTTGTTGCCTCAAAGGCATGTAGAAATCTAGGAATTCGAGGACGACTGTATTAAACCATCAATAATGGGAACCAGAAGTCATTGCAAAGTCTCATCAAACAAAGAAAATACACTGCATCTCACTGCCGATGAAAAATTATTAATGGACAACGCAAACAACGAAATATTATTATCGGAATGTGGACCAAACAACCGCATGTTGACAGGCAATTTTCTAATAACGTTTTGGAATTGTACAATAACAATCAACAATAAAAAAATCCGATCGTTCGAAATTAGAAGTGAGACGCAGGAGATCCAAGGAGCTCTACACAACCTACAAATAAGCCGACAGCTAGTAAACGAAACCAATATCGAGTCAATCAAACAACAAAATATCGAAAATCGCAAGAAGCTATCACAAGTATGTATCTCAGACAAACGAACCATCAAAATTGGATATGGACGCTATCAGGAGGTCTATTCCTATCAATAATAGGTGTACTAATGCTATTCGCCTTTATTGTCATCCAACTAGGCAATGCAAGCAGATCCAACTATCCAAGTCAATGATATCCAAAGAGCATGCAACTACCAAGTATTCATTTTCAAAATCAAACGGGGAGGAGTTCTATTATCATAAGTGCTGCAACCGAAAATAACACAAATTCAAACAAATAAGAGTTCTATTTCAACAACACGCAATAATTGAAAACCATTCTTTATGCAATTCTTAGTTTTATTGGGAAAATAATTGTAAAGCTTAGATAAGCATTTAGCATAATTCATATTCTTAGAAGTGTTGTCACGAATAGAGTGGAGATGATGTTAAGTTGATTTCAAGCCATTAGTTTATGGGGCTGTAGGGATAATTATAACTTTTTTGTGGACTGATTAAAAAATGTTCAATGGTGATTGGCGTCATTTTAATGTAATTTTATAAGCATCAGTTTGTCTCAATGCAGGTTCTTCAGAATAACTAACCATAACTGGTGGCTTCACTTCATATGAATTTGTGTAGCTACACTTTTTGTAGAAAACTTTACATCGATATGCGTAACATTATATTTACAGTGCAAATAAATTTTAAATTATATTAATTAAACTTTTTCATTATTACTCCGTTATTTCTGTTAAAATTTCCGATTTAAAATTTTCCAACCCGAACTACTTAATTTTGCATCAGAATTTTTCCCTTTGAACCGTTCCAGTTAATTAGCTACTGTCGATCTGTTTTGCGGTCCAGTAACATACAGTTGTGACATTCGTGGGGACGTACCACACACCCTGAATGTCTCATCAGGCCGGGCACCACAAACCGCCATATTTACCTATCTAATATTTAGAATTAAGGAAATTAATCTTACATTACCTAATCAAAAAATTTATTTGGGAACGGATATCCTTGATATGGTAGATTCCAAGATTCTTGCTTCCTTCATTTACTAACTCGTACGCAGTGTTTCCTAACTTATTGAGTACCGAATGTTTAAGGAATTTAGGTGCCAACTTAGCTGAAAATGTAGCTAAGGCATTACTTTGCACATAATTCCTTACAAATACCATTTGGCCAATTTCTAAATTTCGCTTCTTACTCCGGAGGTTATACGTATGACAACATCTTTTGTAAGCATCTTCCAAATGTTTTAACACTACACTCTGACAAGCACCTAAAGTATTGCTTTTTGACTTTCTCCGAAATAATTCTCTCACCTTCTAAGTTTAGTAACTTTAACAGATCATATTCCTGCCATGTGTGATCACGTGCTGACCAAACATTAAAAAATGAGGAGAGTACTTCGTCGCGTCATGTATAACATTTCGCAGAGCACAGGTAATCTCTGGAAGGTACTGATCCCACGTAGTGTGATTGTCGTCAACATAAGCTCTGACTGCCGATAGTATAGTCCGATTGACGCGCTTCGATTCATTCGCTTGAGGGCAATAACGCGGAACAGGTGAATGTTTGACACCGAACTTAGACAGGAAACTCTGAAAGATTTTAGAGGTAAATTGGTATTATCCGAGACCATATATTTGGTACGGAAAATGAAAGGAAAATATCTTTCTCTAAGAATTTTATGATATCTGAAGCCAGAGCTTTTCGAAACGGTTTCAGAAAAATAAATTTAGAAAAATAATCCAAAACAATAAAAATGAACGCATTTCCGTGTTTGGATCTGGGATAAGGACACAGAAAATCGACAAATAAACGCTGCATGGGCCGTAGAACCATTCTTTGCCTTCCCATCTCGGTTCTGGTGGAGTAATTTACTGGCTTAATTTTGTTACATTTATGACAATCACTGACATAAGTTCGTACCTCATTTGTCATTTTAGGCCAATAAAAGTAGCGTTGAATTTTCTCTAGCATTTTCGCAGGACCAACATGAGTAGACGTAGGAGGGTTGTGAGCTTGTACCAAAATATACGTCACCAAGGAATGTGGTAGGTATAATTTCCAATTAGGCACGTCAGACATAGTAAAAGACAGGTTTTTATTTACCGAAGTGTTGACAAGCATTTTGCCATCAGATATCATAAAATTAGGAAAGGAGTCAGACGAAGATAGAATTTTAGAAATTAATTCCAAATATTCAGTAGATTTGAAGGATACGGAGTCAAGGTTAGTATTAAAGCCACTGTCATTAAGAACGATCTCTTCCATAAAGGCTCTCGAAAGGGCATCCGGTACGACGTTCTGTGATCCACTACGATGCTGTATTGTGAAGTCGAATCCTTGCAGTTTCACACTCCAACGCGCTAGCCTGCCTGTGAGCTCTTTCTGGCTCATAAGCCAATTAAGGCTTGCGTGGTCCGTGATGATGGTGAAAGGATATCCCTCGATATATACTCGGAACTTCTTTACGCTAAGCACAGCCGCAAAACACTCTAGCTCGGTGATGGAGTAATTTTGCTATGCTGCGTTCAACTTCTGAGACATATACGCGATGGGATGTTCCTGACCATCATCATCTTACTGCAACAACACCCCTCCGACATCAGTTGTACTAGCATCGCACTGAATCACAAACGGTTTGGAAAAATTTGTGTGTACCAACACTGGAGCATTTGAAAGGGTCAATTTGACACTCTCAAACGCTTGCTGGGATTTCGCGGACCAAATACATTTTGAGTTCTTTTTGGTAAGATCTGTTAGAGGCGCAACCAGAGAAGCAAAAGAAGGGATAAAGCGCCGATACCATCCCGTCATTCCTAAGAAACGACGAAGATTTTTAGGAGTAGTTGGTATTGGATAATCATGTACGGCTTTCACCTTATCCGGGTTTGTTGAAAGGGTTCCGTCCCCAACCACATAACCTAGATAGTTGATGCGTTTGAGGAGGATGTGGCTTTTTTCAAGGTTTACTGTTAAACCAGCATCAAGCAATCTTTTAGCAACAAGTGATAGCAATTATAGATGATTTTCAAATGTCCTTGAAGCAATTAGAAGGTCATCCAGATAAACAAAGACGCGATCGTGAAATTCTTGGGGAATCACCCGATCCATTAACCGGTTCATATAGTCTGAGGCGCGTTACAGAGACCAAATGGCATAACTTTGAATTGATACAAAGGACGACCAGGAACCGTAAACGCCGTCCTATCTCGGGACTCCTCATCCAACGGAATTTGCCAAAATGCATCTTTCAAGTCAAGACTTGAGATCCATCTTGTTTCCTCCAATCGACTGATGAGTCCGTCGATTATAGGCAGCGGATACGCATCCTTCTTCGTCACTTCGTTCACTCGTCTTGCATCCAAACAAAGACGAACGTTACCATTTGGTTTCCGAACTAATGTCACGGCTGAATTCCACGAACTTATAAATTCTTCAATCACTCCCAGATACACCATCCGATCTATCTCAGAAAACATATCAGCTTGTACCGCAGGAGATACAGGATATTATCGTTGTTTGATGGGCATAGCACCTTGTACCTCGATATTGTGTGAAATTACGGAAGTTTTGCCAAGATCGATTTTGTTAAACGAAGGAAATTGTTTAACGACTGCATCTAGGTGACGTTTTTGATCATGGGAGAGAACGTGGAAATCAGAATCATCTTTATCCAACTCTGAGATACATTTTGGAATTATTTTAAATAACTTCCAAAAATCTATGCCTATATAGAGAGATTGTTTTAGGCTTGGAATTAGATAAATGTAGATAAATTAGATAATTGTTCATTTCTTTCTGTTCACCCTTGTAGTAGACCGTACCCCTAAAATATCCTAGAACACGCTGCTTTTGACCACCTGCTGTTTTGACTTCTGACGATACGCTATGACTATGACTTTTTATATTTGAATTTAACAGATACTTTTCACAGCCATGTCCCAAAACAGCAATAGACGCACTGTTGACGTCAAAGTTGTTCCTAAAAATAAAAAATAAAACAAGAATCATTAGTATATATTTAAGCATAAATTTTGTAAATAATTTGAATTAAGTATATCTATTTGTACTTATCTGATTATAATCGTTCCGATTAGAGTAAATCCATGTAAATTTTAAGTATGAATCTGTAAGAAAACATTAAAATCATTAGTATTATTGTAAGATCACTGATTGTTCGATCAATTTATCTTTATACATACAATGTTTGTGTACACAATCACAGCTGATTGATTGTCAAAAAGAAATATTTATATCGATGACGATTTACTGTAATAAATTTAAAAAAACCTTGATTTGATCGACAATTGTAGTGATCGAAATTGCAGAAACAAAACCCATTGAACTTTATAAACAATTAACTCTGTAAAACCGGGTTTCTGGTTTTTTGTGCGTGCAATTTTTGGGTTAGGCAAATATAAAATTAAGTTAGTTAATTAGCTGAATCGTTCAAGTGAGCATCATAATAAATAAAACCTATTGTAAAATAATAATTAAAGAAAACTGTATTGTAATAAAATTCTAATTGTTAATTACAATATTATAATTACGACTATTGGGTGAATTTTATAAAAACTGTGAACCAGCAAGAGTTCTAATTTTCTTGGAAACAAACGCGCAGGATAAGTTTCTGGGTCATACCAATATCGACCATCGAAAGTTTCCTGGCTCCAACACGCACCACTATCCATTAAACCTTTGTACAGTGCACCGTTAATACCCACGTTAGCGTATGGTCTATCATCTAAATGCTCGGTAATGAAAGTTTCCGAAATTGAAAGGTTTAGTGATTTGCGCTTGTCCCAATATTTACGAACACGCGATTTAACTTTATCTGAAAGTTTTCTTTTGAATTTATTTGAAATTGCCGAGGTAATATTTTCAGGGCCAACATTTAATTTGGAATTTGGAATATCAAAATTGGTTACCGCCGAAAATTTTAATTCTGGTTTTGCTGGGAATTGTTGGTTAAAATTTTTGTCACATATGGTTGGTATGGCTGCCGTGTGTTTCGAGGTTGGTTCATGGCAGCTCCTTGAGTCCTCGTCACGACGTTTCCCAAAGCACACTTGCAACAGTTATTTCTTGTGCATCCGTCTTTTCCACATCCGCTAACAAATTATCGCAGCGGTTTTGAGCATTTAGTAAAGTGTGTCCTATGTCAAAACAATTCCAACAAACAAAATTATTCGGAGTATTAGAATTTGGCTTAAAATTTTGTTGAAAAGCATCAATTTGGTTCGGATTTGGATTAAAATTTTGGAATTGTCCGAGATTAAGATTTACTGAAGGCTTATAATTTTGTTGACCAAAGTTTGGAAAAGGAAACGTTTGATTAGTATCCGATTCACAATTTTGATTAGTATTATCAGTGGTCACAACGGTTTAATCTACTACAGGGTTTACAATTTCACTCACGTAATATTGTGGTCTACAAAACTTGTCGGGTACATAATTGTGCCGTATCCACATATCCTCGAGAGCGACACATCTTCTTACCAACGTGCTAATGCAGTCAATATCTTGGTCAGCAAGATGATTCTGAAGTCCAACGCTCATGTTGTAGCGAAGCATTCTTAAGATGTCCGAATCCGGAATCGGAATTCGGAATCGAAGGGTCAGGGAAAGAATTTCGTTGTAAAATTCGATGAAAGTTTCACCTGTTCTTTGTTTGCGATCATCAATTAGCCTACGAATATCGTCATCCGTATGACGATCTTGAAATCGCTCGATAATTGCAGCTTCAAGTTGACTCCAGTTAAAATTCGGATTACGCTCAATGTAGCACCAATACCAATTAGAGGCAGATCCCTTCAACAAATCACTAAATTGGTCTCTTATTACGTGTTCTGATACTTGGGTACGTACGAGCTAAGTGTTCTACTTTAAAAAGAAATCTCTCTACTAATACGCCATCAGTTGAACCATCAAACTCAATTTTCCAATTCGATAATTGAAGTTTTCGATAATACGACGCGAACGAAGAAATTGAGAAATTTGGACACGAAAAAGGTAATGTGTTATTATAGCCAGATTGTGGAACCGAAAAATATTAAGGAATCGGATTTTGATGAGCGTTTGGAAATGAACTAGTGGTCAAATTTAAATTTTGCATAGCTGAATTTATCTGCTGCATTGTATCCGTATTCTGTGAAATTTGCTCATTGGTTACAGCAGGTTTATTGGCTACAAAGCTTACAGTATTTCTTGAATTTTTTGAAAATGCTGATTCACAGTCCGAAAGTTCGTCCTCCGAAGAAGATAATTCCTCTATTACAAGTTTACTACTTGCTTCAACCAACCTAATCGTTTCGTTTAATGAAACATTATCAGTAACCAATTCCATAATGTGTTTTTCTAAAATTCGCCCTTCTTGTAAAGCATCTCTACAATTACTTTTGTAACGCCTTGTAACTAATAATAAGCGTTCCAATCTTTGTATCACATGCCAAATTCTAGTCAACACCTCATGGAAATATTTCGGGTTCACTTCTTTATCCTTTTGACTCACCACCCACGCTCGATGTTCCTGTAATTTCCCAACGCATTTTCGAATCTCGCGATCTGGATTTTTCGTAGCTTGTTTATGGGGTTTGCAAGGCTGAAGAATAGGGTCTTTAAGTTCTCCCTCCACTAATGTCTTTAGTCTTGCTAATCTCTCACATAGACTACCCACAATATTCCTTACATCGCATTCAACTAAAAATTGATCTGCCTTTAAGTAACTAATATTAAAACCCTAATACCACGAACAAATTATTATTATTTATGTTTTTTCTCGCTGGCTCTACATCCCATAGAGGGATTTGGCCACTTCATGTTGAAGTTTCGTAATCATTTTTTTTTTTAACAGATAATGAGTGATTAATTCATTGATCCTACAATAACCAGCCGTAATTTTTTCATCACCCGCCGGGAATCCGGGACCTCCGGAGCTTAAAGCAAACATGCTAACCACTGTGCCACCGGGGCGGAAAAAAAAATATAAATTATTATTTACCGAGTTAATATTCGCAAAAAAAATTAAACAGAAATTGTATACAGATGCCACGACGGCACAATAACTATTAACCAGTTAAATTAAATACCTAAGTAAAATTATAAGGTATAATTTTACTATAATCACTCAAAAAAAAAAAAATCTCACAGCTTGACTCAAAATTAAAAGGCCGTACTCGCTACAAACAAAAAAAAATGCTGATGCAAAAAAAAAAAACCCAATCGCCGATACCGAACAAAAAAATGATAATCCAGAAAAAATTGTAAAATTGTACTGGGAGAAAAAAATGTGTTTAGCTTGGTTATTTAACAGGCGATGTACACAAGTCGTTGTGAAGAAGTAGGATGACCGCAACCAAAGCAACCTTGATTATACAAGCCATAATCTAAAAAACGAAGCTTTTATAAGGGAATTAGAAACGACGAAAAAATCAAAATTTCCATAGTAAAACCAGAACCATCTTGAAGTGAATAGAGGCTGCATGTGAAAAATGAACTTAAAATAAGGGATATAGAAACACTAAAAATTCATTTATTTTCATAGTGTTTATATGAAAAAACGCGATTTTGATTGACGATAAAATATGAATTAAAAGTTAAGCCCAGTTAAATATTTTTTTAAGAAATCGCTAACAAACAACTCAATGTCTTACCCATTTAAAACACAGATTCTCAAATTTCCATATTTTCCAGCAATAATCAAAAGAAAATAAGGGAAATTAAATTAAAAAACATTCTTCAACAACAACAATGTGTATTAAAAAGAGAACATTCAGTTTAATGACGACATCATATCTCCACATCTAAAACTAATGGTAAGAAAAAAGACAACAGGCATCCGCTCAACAATTAAACTAAAATAAATCAGAAAGAGCAAACAGAAAAAAATAAATCAATAAAATGAGTGCGAAGAAAACAAAAAATCAAAACAATCTAGCATGCTTTGCAAATTCAAAATAACTATAGAAACATATTCGAATTCAAATTAGAATGGTGGCAATGAAAGAGACGATTATTGTATTTTTTATAAACGAATTATGTTGATGACGTAGTATATTACAAAAACAACAATATTTAAAATTTCAAAAGTACCTTATTTTTCATGACGATTTTCACTTAGAAATAAACATTTTCAAGACTCGATTTTTCAATCAAATAATATTACATGTTTCATGAACATTTTCATATAAAAACAAAACAAAAGCTCACATTTCTAATAAACTAAAACTGTAAATGAAAATAACCGTTTCCCCATATAGTTTCATAGTAAAGGAAAAATTGTTTGTACCTTATTTTAAGCTTAGTAAAAAATACAGTCGATACTGGAGGCTCTTATTTATACAGTAGGCTCTGGTAAAACACACAAAACATATGGGAAATCACTTTTTTTCCTAAGACAAATTTGTAAATGAAAACGTTGCAAATTCTTAATTATGATTTCTGAAATATTTTCATAAATGTTTGAATTTCAACATATATGAATATCGTTTAAGTAAATCGTTTTCATTTTCTTGTAATAATTGATTTATTTAAACCAAAATATAAAAAAAAAGTTCATAACAACAGCTTTCTGGTCAAATTAAAAAGAAAAGCTTACTACAAATCGTGTGCATTAATCCAATATACATAGATGGCAGTGGGCAGTAAACATTTTGAAAACCGTACAAAAAATCGCCACTTGGGGAAATTTGAGTTCAAAAGTTGTAGGAAAAGCAAAACAAATTCGCAAAATATTTAAGAACGTGTCATAATTTTGTGATTAAACAATCTTTTTCGTATTTTTCTGTATAAATCTGAGACATCTAACGTACACTAGTAAAACTAAAGATAAATTTAGCAAGTATTATTTTAATTCGTCAGAGCCAACTTTGATGTATTTTTCAAAATGAAAGTTCGAAAAATATATTTTAGAAATAATTTAATTTTAATATTTCTGCAATTAATATTTACTTAATACCAATAAACCCTTCTTGTATATTGTTGCTAAAGATATGTAGAACACTTTTGTATAAAAATTTTGTAACATTTTTGTTTTTTTCAATGAAAAACTTGAAGCTAAAAAACACCATTTTTACTATGGATTCCTATGGAAATTTGTGAAAAATTATACCACTAAAAAAGCTTCGAAAAAATACGTCATAATGATTATGGCTCTATACTCTAGAAGGCTCTGCCGCAACTCCCCAAAATAAAATTAAAATCAGAAACTAAAATGGAAAATACAAGTGGTTTGAAACGGTAAATATTTCATTTAATGTAAGTAGATCTCTGTTAAAATCAAACATAGTTAGAGAACAAATCTTCACGATTCGATTTGGTAAATCACCAAAGCAAAAGTTGTCTCAAAACTCTATTTAACTTCGAACAAAAAAATTGCAATTTTCCTTCACTTTTTCCTTCCTAAGCATAAATTTATTTCAGAACTCAGTGTCATAATGAAGCATTGAAAAAAAAAACAAAAAAAAATTGGAAAAATTTGAAATAACTATGAAAATTCATCTCTTAAAAATATTTTCAGAACGATTCCTACTATGTAGTTTTCATCTCAATTAACATTTCATTCTAAATCAGTCAATAAAATTTGTTGATGTTTCAAACATTATTTTACAGAAAACAGAACAATTACTTATTATACCAAATATTGAGTTTAGGAAATTTGGCTTCACTAAGCCGTAGATAGCTATATAAAACTACATAAAAGTATGCACCCATTCATATGAATATACATATAAGCAAACATTTATGTTGTCACGTCCTCAATTTTATTGCCTACAAATATCTTCTTAAGAAGAGACAAACACATTTTTATTTGTAAACACAAAGACGAACGTGCCTAACAAACAAGAAAATTATTTTGGTTTCTTCGATAATTTATTCGCGAATACTCATTATACATATTTATACAGTGTGAAATTCAGAAAATTCTTGATCGACTTTGTCTGATTACATTGTTGTTTGTTCATCCTAGACCTGAGTAATCACAGAAAGAACATAACAAGTCAGACATAAACACTTTGTACAATGTATTTAGATTTTGTAAATTAGCATAATAACAATTTTCCAATAAAGACGCCCGTCTCATCATATTTTCCATTTTATTTGACATGGCAAACCAATTATTCAGGATATGAATATAAAAAGAGGCCATAACCATTATTTATTCATAAACTGGATCCTTAAATGTACTTAAATAAAATTTCGTTTCCTTCCTGTTTCATTTGTGTATTATTGCGTTTGCCAAACATAATTGAATACATAAAATTACACTGTACCATTAGAGAGAAACAACACAACAAGTATAATTTTGTGTATAAACGTTTATTATCAAACAGCGAATAAAATATTTTGCTTTTTGCATTAATAAAAAATTATTTTTCCTGTTGGAGGATCGATCCATTTGAATTTTATGTGGGTTATATATACCGGACTAAATAATAAGGAGGGATGATTTTGAAATAGAAATGGGCACATAAGGTGGGCTTAATTGCTTAAGTGGCTTAACTGAGTAACTATAGCAAAGATATAAAAAAGTAAGAGTGTTATTCTATACTCTATCCACCTAAACTGCACCCGCCCTAAAATAATTTCTAAATTTGTTATTACACATGTAACATTGCTATAAAGCACGTTTTGCTATTTTGGAAATTCATCATAAGAATGATTGTTTCAAAATAACGACCGTACACTGAAATTAAAAATAAAACATTTAGAAAACTAAACGGAAGCATATCTTCCCACAAGCTTAAATTCGCTTACAGTCCTCGATAATAAAAATATTGCTGGTACATGGTTTTCACTCAAAACATTCTAAATAGATAACTTGTCAAGTTTTATCACAAAAATTAAAAATCATGTCTTATCAAAGATTGTGATGAGTGAAAGTTTTATGCCACAGCTTACCTGTACTATAGTAGAAATATTTTTTTTCTTTTCGTTTTAAGTACTTACAATACCAACATTATGCATCCCCAGGCGAATTTAGAAATATTCCGTGACTTAAAATTTGTATTATTTCTCATACTGTAGAACATCTTTTGCTTGTTAGGAAAGATAATATATTATATATGTAAATCTTAGCTTTAACCCTGTTGTATCTATGCAGCGATTAAATACGAAAACGGTCACGAGTTGTCCTGACGCCTTTAGATTTTTATGAAACTTCAAAAAAATGATTTATATATCAAATAACTCGACACGTATTTTTTATTTCCTTCTGCGGCATTGTTCTTTGAAACAGGGGCGTACGGCGTTTTACGTTTTTTCTGATTTTTCTGAAAAAATCTAATTTTTGGAGTCCTTTGTTGCGAGAACCACTTAACCGATTTTAACAACTTATAACTCAAATGAAAGGGAATGAATGGATCTTATAAATAGCGGTACAATTTTAATTTTAAAACAATTTGTTCTTAAAGAAAAAACGTGTTTTTTGAAAAATGTGTTTTACCGTTATGTTGGACTTAAACGAGTTATCGATTTTTTAATTTTTTTTTTAAGCTTATTCATTTTGTAAGCAATTAAAAAATAAAACCGCGAGAGATAATTGTCGTTTTTAAAATATGATTTTTTGAATACACCAGCGCCATAAAAATGTGCGAATTGGTTTATTTTCACTTTGTCTCTTTTGTTTATTCTAAGTTTTTGTTTTTTCGCTCTTTTCTTATTTATTTTCTTTTTATTTTTTGCGCTCATTTATTTTTCTTTGATATCCCAATTGTTGTGAAATAATTTATAGTGGTAATCGAGGTAAATATTAGTTAGTTCCAGTTAAGCCATCAAAGATTAAATTTTACAATGGGTCGTTGTAAACTAAATATTGACGAAAAAGCAAAAATTTTGCAATTTCATGCCAAAAAATACACAAATGTGATAATAGGGGAAATGATCAGTTGTATTGAATCCGGAGTAGACGTTTTTTAATGCGATGTTGTGAAAACCCAACAATTGCAAGAAAGACTGACGTCCGATCGCTTAGATCGAGTTATAAACCGATTAACGGTAAGGCACAGATTCATTACTGTGACTGAGCTAAGAAGAGACCTTTTAGCAACAACTAACGGCTTAATTTCGGTTTGTACTGTACAGAGAAGGTTAAATGAACTAGGTTTGAACGCTTGTCGACTGGTGAAAAAACCGCTCCTTACCCTAAAAGTGAGAGATAAAAGAATACAATTTACAAATGAACGGGAAAATTGGACTTCCAAGGAAAGACGGAGAGCAGGATTTTCGAACGAGTCCAAATTTAATTCATTTGGGCCCGACGGAAGAATGACGTTCGGCGACGAAAAGAAGAAAGGTATTCGTCATAATGCGTTTTGCCGACATTAAAACAATCCCTATACGTTATGATCTGGGGATCCATAACAGCTTTTGGAATGTGATCCATTCACCTTCTAGAAGATTCTGTAAATGGAGTAACATACAAAAAAAATGTTGAAACCTGCATCGTGCCGACCATTGAGAATCTGACACAAAGTATTACAAATTCAATATTTGAAGATGATTCGACTTCGCTTTACAGATCACGCCCTTGCAAGATATAGCCGTTGTTGGTAATATAAGAATGTTTATTTATTATGCCCATTTTCCTTTAGGTAACAGATTTAAACAAATTCTGGGGATCGATCGAGTCACTACCATGGCCAGAAAAAGTCCAAACTCAACATTACAGGGAATTTATGGGCGTTCAAGGGATACAAGATTAGGCAATATAAGCTGAATATTATTAAAGAACAGGAAAAGATAATTGAAAGAGTATGGTTCGAAGAAATTTCAATAGAATATTTGCAGAAATTATATGATTCTATGCCGACTCGGATTAAGGATGTCATCAAAGCCAAGGGAAGCCACTAAATATTAATTTTATTGAATTTTTATGTTTTGTTTTTTTGTTAAATATTTTTTTAATCATGTTTATGCTTAACTTTAATAGAAATAATCATTTTTATAAATTAATTGTTTTGTTGATTTTTATTTTTGTTCAAAAAATGTATTTGAAATAGCTATACGCAACATTTATACGATAAACCTAGGAAATATTCACTGCTCATAGTTTAGTAGCTTTAAAACATCCGACTACAAAAATATTTATTAAAAATACAACAGTACAAAAATTTTGATTTTAAGCAGTATTTAAAATTTGTGTCCTTTATTCAAAAAGGAAATAACATCTTTTCAAATAATTACGCTAACCACCAAAAATAACACAAAATAACCAAAAAATACCACAAAAAACCAAAAAAATACCAAAAATACCACAAAAATACCAAAAAATGCCCAAGAAATTCCAAAAATTCCCAGAAAATGCCCAACAAATTCCAAAAATTCCAAAAAAATTCCAAAAATTTCCAAAAATTCCCAGGAAATGGACAATAAATTTTAAAAATTCCCAAAAATTCCAAAAATTTTCAGGAAATTCCAAAAAAATTCCAAAAATTCCCAAAAAATTCCAAAAATTCCCAAAAATTACCAAAAATTCCCAGGAAATGCTCAAGAAATTTTAAAAATTCCCAGAAAAATCTGAGAAAATTCCAAAAATTCCCTAAAAATTCTCAAAAATTCCTAGAAAATTCCCAAAAAATTCCAAACATTCCCTAAAATTACCAAATGAAAAAATTAGGTGTACTTGTTTAATTGGACAGTTATTAGTGCATTAACATTGAAACTTTAATTTTTATTGACTCACATTTTCGGTGTGAACGTTTAAGAGGAATTCCTGTGTGCAGGTTGTTTTTTAACAAATATACCGTTTATTGAAAACCAAAATAACATTAATCTGATTAACAACTTGGCACGTCATATATGTGAAACAAGCATAAACAGTAATTTATCCTACCTAAAGTGTGATAGTTGTGCATAAACTTTCCTACAAATGGCATTAATAAGGTATTTGGAAAGCATCTGCTGTTAGTTCAAAGTGTTTGTATATACGTCAGAGTGCAAGCAACTATTTAATAAAAGTCATAAAGCAAGTCGCGCGTCGTTTCAATCCGTTACACAAAAATAAATACTGAAACATAATTGTTTAAATAAAGAAATTAAAAATTATTCGTACTTGCTTAATTGAACAGTTGTTAGTGCACTAACATTAAAACTTTAATTTTTATTAGTTACCATTTTCGGTGTAAACGCTTAATGATTTCTTGTGTGCAAGTCAATTTGGGTTTCAGAAAAAATCAAACACAACTGCGGCGTGCATAGAACTCACTGATTTCGTCAGTAAATCAATAGATAAAAAATTTCATGTATCTTGTATTTTTCTTGATTTTTGTAAAGCTTTTGATATGGTTGACCATACAATTATTTTGCTAAAACTCGGAAAACTCAATTTATCACCTGTCCAATTAGATTTATTTAAATCGTATTTAATCGGTAGAAGTCAAAGTTTAACCATCTCAAACACATGCAGTACTTTTCAATAACAAGAAGTGGTGTACCTCAAGGATCCATATTAGGGCCTTTATTATTTTTTATCTTTATCAATGACATAGAATAAAAATTATTTATCTTTATCAATGACATATAAATTGAAACTGCACGGTAATCTGCAACTTTATGCAGATGATACCGTTCTTAAATACGCAAACACTTGTCTCAATCATTTGTTTTTAGACATGCAGCATGATTTGGACGTTATATATGAGTGGCTTCAGAATAATCGTCTATAGTTCTCAACGTAGATAAAACTAAATATATATTATTCCAAAACAAACTACTAGAAGTAAGCGTGCTACAGAACCTGCAAATAAATTACAGAGGTAAAAATAGCGAAAGAGTAAAAACATACAAATACTTGGGATTAATCATCGATTCCAAATTAAAATGGGATTCCCACATCGATTTTGTTGCTTCAAAAATTATTCCATACATCTTAACTTTAACAAAAATAACCATTTTTATAAATAAATTGGTTTGTAAATTTTTATTTTTGTTCAAAAAAGCATTTGAAACATATGCAACATTTATACGATAAACCTAGGAAATATTCACTGCTCATAGTAAGTTTAGTAGCTTTAAAACATCCGACCACAAAAATATTTATTAAAAATATATAAAATAGTGCAAAAATTTTGTTTTTAACCAGTATTAAAAATTTGTGTCCTTTATTCATAAACGATATAAGATCTTTTCAAATAATTATGCTAACAACAAAAAATAACCATAAAATACCAAAAAATTACCAAAAAATACCACAAAAATACCAAAAAATACCAACAAATACCAAAAAATACCACAAAATACCACAAGAATACCAAAAAATTTCACAAAGATCCCACAAAATACCAAAAAATACCACAAAATACCAAAAAAATACCAATAAATAACCAAAAATTACAAAAAAATTACCAAAAAATAACCAAAAAATACCACAAAATACCAAAAAATATCACAAAATACCAAAAAATTCATAAAAAATTTCAAAAATTCCCAAAAATTCCCAGAAAATTCCCAAAAATTCCCAGAAAACTCCCAAAAATACCAAAAATTCCCAGGAAATGCCCAAGAAATTCCAAAAATTCCGAAAAAAATTCCAAAAATTCTCAAAAATTACCAGACAATGCCCAAGAAATTCCAAAAATTCCCAGAAAATGCCCAAAAATTTCAAAAAATCCCAAAAAATTCTCCAAAAAATTGCAAAAATTCCCAGAAAATATCCAACAAATTCAATAAATTCCTAGATAATTCCCAAAAATTCCAAAAAATCCCAAAAATTTACAGAAAATGCCCAAAAAATTCTAAAAAATCCCAGAAAAATCCCCAAAAATTCCAAAAATTCCCAAAAATTCCCAGAAAATTCCCAACAATTCTGGGAATTTTTGAAATTGTTTGTGAATTTTTGGGAAATTTTTGGGATTTTTGGAATTTTTGGAATTTTTTGGAGTTTTTCTGGGAATTTTTAGAATTTCTTGAGCATTTCCTGGGAATATTTGGGAATTTTTAAAATTTGTTGGGAATTTTATTTTTTTATTTATTCTTTTAGAAAATACAATTTCTTTTAGTTGCTCTAGCCTTTTAGCTTTTAGCAACGCAAATTAACAAATGTTTGTAAGTGACGCCCCACCATTAAGAACAATTTTTAGAACTAATTATGCCCTAAGTATATACAATTTAAATATAGCCAAATATTTATTAAATAAGGTTTGAATATATAGGATCAAACTCCTTGCACCATACATCAAACAACAACGGGATGCGCACCATCGAGCTAGCTTTACTGTACAACTTGGTGGTTGCCAGTACATACTTCCCACATAAGCGCATTCATAAAGCCACATGGGAATCAAACGACGGAACAACGGTCAACCAAATCGACCACATCCTCTTGTCCAAGAGACATTTTTCTAGCCTTAAAAACATCAAAACTAAACGTGGAGCTAACATTGATTCAGACCATTTCCTGGTAGTTGCGGAATTAAAATTTCGTTTATCAACCACATATAATCATCGATTCCAGCGCATCACTCGTTGGAACACTGCGGCATTGAACGACCAAGTTACCAGAACCACATTCGGGATGACTGTATCAGAAATCTTGGAAAATAAACCACTTCCTGACTCCGTTCAAGAACAGTGGGACATTATCAAAACGGCGGTAACCGATGCCTCAAAGTCCACCATAGGCCAAAATCCGTCAAGGCCCAAAAATCTCTGGATTGATGATGATTGTATTGGTGCTATTCGGGAAAAAGATCGCGCACGACAACGAGATCTATCGCAAAGAACAAGGCAATCCCATAACGCCTACATGACTGCGAGGAGAATCACTAATCGGCTATGTAGACGGAATGGCATGAACAACAGGCGCGCAACATCCAAAATTCTAGCATGAGATATAGATATCGTTGCATAAGAGAATTAGCTACGGACTTTCATCCACGTAGCAGCGCTATTCGCAACAAATCCGGTGAGTTGGAAATGGACACTAAAACCGTCCTCGAAGTGTGGCGAAATTACTTCTCCTCGCTTTTAAATAAACAGGCACCACCTTCCGAGCAACAACCTCTCTTGCTTCAACGCGATATTAACGTCGAGATGACACCACCACCTCCTCCATCATATGATGAAGTGCGGAACGTGATATCGCGGATGAAAAATTACAAGACACCTGGTGAGGATGGTATCTGCAACGAAATGCTCAAATATGGCGGTGATTATCTGTACTGCCGCATGTTTGAGCTAATATCAACAATTTGGTCTAGAGAAGAAATCCCAGTAGAGTGGAAGACGGCTCTTATATGTCCACTTCATAAAAAGGGAGATCGATTGAACTGCAACAACTATCGCGGTATAGCTTTGCTGAACACAGGCTACAAGGTTTTGGCCAACGTAGTTGCAGTAAAGTTATCAACTTACAGCGAGAGGATCTTGGGTGATTATCAATGTGGTTTTCATCCAAATAGATCAACGACCGATCAAACTTTTACGCTGAGGATTTTGCTGGAGAAATGCTATGAAAAGGACATCCCTGTACACAGTCCATTCATAGACTTTCAACAGGCGTACGACAGCATTAAGAGGAATACATTATGGAACATATTGTCCTACCTGGGCATACCGTCAAAATTGGTTTCAATGTGCCAGCTTTTAATGGATGGCTCACTATATAAGGTGCTAATAGAAGGGAAAATTTCGGATGCCTTTGAGATAACATCTGGAGTGCGGCAAGGAGACCCAATAGCTCAAACTCTTTTCAACCTGTCATTAGAGTATGTCTTTCATCAGCTCAATATGGCGCAGCGTAGCTGCCTGTATTATAAATCAACCCAGCTATTAGCATACGCTGACGATATTTGCATTCTGGGTCGCAACATCATATCCCTAAAAGTAGTCCTCCTCCCATTGGAATTAACAGCCCAACAAATAGGCCTTCAGATCAACGAAGCGAAGACCAAATACATGGTGACCGCGAGAAGGCAGACTCGTGGGGACTTCATTTCAGGAGACACTCAATATGAAAAGGTGAATGAGTAATATATCTAGGATCGCTGATCACTGAGCATAACTCCGTTTCTGTGGACATTTCATCGAGGATCGCAGCAGGCTACCGAGCATTTTACGCCAATATAAAAATTTTCAAGTCTCCTCATATATCGCGCAAAATAAAATTGGACATCTACAAGGCGCTGATAAGACCAGTTATCACCTTTGGTTGTGAGTCTTGGACGCTGACAGCACAAAACATCCAGAAAATCGCTGTAACTGAGCGTAAGATCATAAGAAGAATTCTCGGTGCTATTAAAGAAGGAGCCACGTACAGAATGCGAATGAATCACGAGATCAGAAATGATCTCGATAAAGTTGACATCATTGGATTCATAAAATCGTCAAGGCTAAGATGGCTTGGGCACGTACTTCGTTCACAACCACCAAACAGGCCTTGGAGTCGGCACCAACGAAAGTAGGACCTCGTGGGAGACCACCTACCCGATGGATGGACGACGTTGAAAGGGACCTAAACACACTCGGTCACCGTGTCTGGCGTTCTCTTGTGGCGGATCGAATTATTTGGAGGAGCATCGTTGAGGCGGCCAAATCCCTTCATGGGATGTAGCGCCAGCGGAAGAAGAAGAAGAAGAATATATAGGATAAACCATGATTTAACGTATAACAACTATTTCATAAATGAATCCAATAATAATAAACTGAGCAGCTGAACGATTATATTACATGTACGTTTAAATAGCAAAACACAGCTTAATATGTATCCATAAAAAATTGTTTAACTTCTTTTTTGAAGATGAGGAAGTCCGTTTGATACTTTATAATTTTTGGTAGGTTATTAAATTTGGTGATACCTCTGTGCACTGTGCAGAATATTATTTAATCCCAAACCGGTAGGTTCGACTTGAAGATGTGATCTTCTGCTTGTAGGATAGTGGTGTCTGACAGAAACATGACTTAGTAGAAAATTATGTTTAATTCTGTTATTTACGATTTTATGGATAATTAACATAAGTTCGACATTTGCAAGAGCAGGTAAACTCATGAATGCTCTATAATTACTAAACAGAAGAGCTGTGGGGTACAATCTTGGCAAGTTATTTATAAATTATATGGCTCGCTTCTGCAGAATGAAGAGCTGATTAGTTTTGTCACTGTTCGAGCAACCACTCCAAATAGTGTTGAGATATGTAAAGTGTGGATGTATGTACGAATAATAGATCATGGTCATGGTTTTTGTATGACATACATTTTTTAATTTCCTGAGTGTAAAGATGTATGGAATAATTTTTGAAGCAACAAAATCGATGTGGGAATCCCATTTTAATTTGGAATCGATGATTAATCCCAAGTACTTGTATGTTTTTACTCTTTCGCTATTTTTACCTCTGTAATTTATTTGCAGGTTCTGTACCACGCTTACTTCTAGTAGTTTGTTTTGGAATAATATATATTTAGTTTTATCTACGTTGAGAACTATAGACGATTATTCTGAAGCCACTCATATATAACGTCCAAATCATGCTGCATGTCTAAAAACAAATGATTGAGACAAGTGTTTGCGTATTTAAGAACGATTTCATTTGCATAAAGTTGCAGATTACCATGCAGTTTCAATTTTGCTATGTCATTGATAAAGATAAAAAATAATAAAGGCCCTAATATGGATCCTTGAGGTACACCACTTCTTGTTATTGAAAAGTACTGCATGTGTTTGAGATGGTTAAACTTTGACTTCTACCGATTAAATACGATTTAAATAAATCTAATTGGACAGGTGATAAATTGAGTTTTCCGAGTTTTAGCAAAATAATTGTATGGTCAACCATATCAAAAGCTTTACAAAAATCAAGAAAAATACAAGATACATGAAATTTTTTATCTATTGATTTACTGACGAAATCAGTGAGTTCTATGCACGCCGCAGTTGTGTTTGATTTTTTCTGAAACCCAAATTGACTTGCACACAAGAAATCATTAAGCGTTTACACCGAAAATGGTAACTAATAAAAATTAAAGTTTTAATGTTAGTGCACTAAGAACTGTTCAATTAAGCAAGTACGAATAATTTTTAATTTCTTTATTTAAACAATTATGTTTCAGTATTTATTTTTGTGTAACGGATTGAAACGACGCGCGACTTGCTGTATGACTTTTATTAAATAGTTGCTTGCACTCTGACGTATATACAAACACTTTGAACTGACAGCAGATGCTTTCCAAATACTTTATTAATGCCATTTGTAGGAAAGTTTATGCACAACTATCACACTTTAGGTAGGATAAATTACTGTTTATGCTTGTTTCACATATATGACGTGCCAAGTTGTTAATCAGATTAATTTTATTTTGTTTTTCAATAAACGGTATATTTGTTAAAAAACAACCTGCACACAGGAATTCCTCTTAAACGGTCACACCGAAAATGTGAGTCAATAAAAATTAAAGTTTCAATGTTAATGCACTAATAACTGTCCAATTAAACAAGTACACCTAATTTTTTCATTTGGGAATTTTAGGGAATGTTTGGAATTTGTTGGGAATTTTCTAGGAATTTTTGAGAATTTTTAGAGCATTTTTGGAATTTTCTCAGATTTTTCTGGGAATTTTTAGAATTTCTTGAGCATTTCCTGGGAATTTTTGTTAATTTTTGGTAATTTTTGGAATTTTTTGTGAATTTTTGGAAGTTTTTTGGAATTTTCTGGAAATTTTTGGAATTTTTGGGAATTTTTAAAATTTATTGTCCATTTCCTGGGAATTTTTGGAAATTGTTGGAATTTTTTTGGAATTTTTGAATTTGTTGGGCATTTTCTGGGAATTTTTGGAATTTCTTGGTAATTTTTTGTTTTTTTGTGGTATTTTTTGGTTATTTTGTGTTATTTTCGGTGGTTAGCGTAATTATTTGAAAAGATGTTATTTCCTTTTTGAATAAAGGACACAACTTTTAAATACTGCTTAAAATCAAAATTTTTGTACTGTTGTATTTTTAATAAATATTTTTGTAGTCGGATGTTTTAAAGCTACTAAACTATGAGCATTGAATATTTCCTAGGCTTATCGTATAAATGTTGCGTATAGCTATTTCAAATACATTTTTTGAACAAAAATAAAAATCAACAAAACAATTAATTTATAAAAATGATTATTTTATTAAAGTTAAGCATAAACATGATTAAAAAATATTTAACAAAAAAACAAAACATAAAAATTCAATAAAACGTTCACCAATGAAATTAATATTTAGTGGGCCTTCCCTTGGCTTTGATGACATCCTTAATCCGAGTCGGCATAGAATCATATAATTTCTGCAAATATTCTATTGAAATTTCTTCGAACCATACTTTTTCAATTATCTTTTTCTGTTCTTTAATAATTGTCGGCTTAAATTGCCTAATCTTGTATCCGTTGAACGCCCATAAATTCTCTGTAATGTTAAGTCTGAACTTTTTCTGGCCATGGTAGTGACTCGATCCCCAAAATTTGTTTAAATTCGGTTATCTAAAGGAAAATGGCATAATAAATAAACATTCTTATATTACCAACAACGGCTATATCTTGCAAGGCATGGTCTGTAAATCGGAGTCGAATCATCTTCAAATATTGAATTTGTAATATTTTGTGTCAGATCCTCAATGGTCGGCACGATGCAGGTTTCAACATTTTTTTTGGATTTTACTCCATTTACAGAATCTTCTAGAAGGTGAATGGATCACATTCCAAAAGCTGTTATGGATTCCCAGATCATAACGTATAGGGATTGTTTTAATGTCGGCAAAACGCATTATGACGAATACCTTTCTTCTTTTCGTCACCGAACGTCATTCTTCCGTCGGCCCAAATGAATTAAATTTGGACTCGTTCGAAAATCCTGCTCTCCGTCTTTCCTTGGAAGTCCAGTTTTTCCGTTCATTTGTAAATTGTAATCGTCTAGCTCTCATTTTTAGGGTAAGGAGAGATTTTTTCGCCGGTCGACAAGCGTTCAGACCTAGTTCATTTAACCTTCTCTGTACAGTACAAACCGAAATTAAGCCGTTAGTTGTTGCTAAAAGGTCTCTTCTTAGCCCAGTCACAGTATTGAATCTGTGCCTTACCGTTCATCGGTTTATAACTCGATCTAAGCGATCGGACGTCAGTCTTTCTTGCAATTGTTGGGTTTTCACAATATCGCATTAAAAAACGTCTACTCCGGATTCAATACAACTGATCATTTCCGCTATTATCACATTTGCGTATTTTTTAGCATGAAATTGCAAATTTTTTGCTTTCTCGTCGATATTTAGTTTACAACGACCCATTGTAAAATTTACTCTTTGATGGCTTAACTGGAACTAACTAATATTTACCTCGATTGCCACTATAAATTATTCCACAACAAATGAGCGCAAAAAATAAAAAAAAACATAAATGAGAAAAGAGCGAAAATACAAAAACTTAGAATAAACAAAAGAGACAAAGTGAAAATAAACCAATTCGCACATTTTTATGGCGCTGGGTGTATTCAAAAAATCATATTTTAAAAATGAAAGGTATCACCCGCGTTTTTATTTTTTTAATTGCTTACAAAATGAATAATCTTTAAAAAAAATTAAAAAATCGATAACACGTTGAAGTTCAACATAACGGTAAAACACATTTTTCAAAAAACACGTTTTTTCTTTAAGATCTAATTTCTTTTTAATTAAAGTTGTACCGCTATTTATAAGATCCATTCATTCCCTTTCATTTGAGATGTAAATTGTTAAAATCGGTTAAGTGGTTCTCGCAACAAAGGACTCCAAATATTAGAATTTTTCAGAAAAATCAGAATAAACGTAAAACGCCCTACGCCTCTGTTTCAAAGAACAGCACCGCAGAAGGAAATAAAAAAATACGTGTCGAGTTATTTGATATATAGACCATTTTTGGGAAGTTTCATAAAAATCTAAAGGGGTCAGGGCAACTCGTGATCGTTTTCGTATGGAATCGCTGTATGTATATACATTTAGGTAAGGCATATCAATTTTTGTGCTGTGTGATCCAAATCGATATGTTTTTAATCTGAAAATATATGGCGGAAAACAAAATACAGATCCAACATGCTCAAAAATTAATTCTTTGGTGAAGTGAAAGCGCTTTAAGAGTTACGGAGAGTTTTATTTGTCCAACAACTACAATTGCAGTCTCACTTCTAATGCAGTGTTGTCCTCTAGATGAAATAAAATAAAATGGGGGTCACCACTGCATCTGCAAAATACACTAATTATTACAAAATTCTCTACACACCATTTAATACAAAAAACTTAAATCAGATTTAAATTATCTTCAAAATTACCAGAGTTACAGTATATGGTATCCTGCGTAGCCATCAATAAAAAAGTGTGACCGCGAAGAGTAGATAACTTCTGTATTTCAATGGCTCACCAAGTCGTAATTAATGGAATGCTATTAAAAATAATATATTTGTCTATAAACAAAGCCGAAAAATCATATTATTTTACTAATATGTTTTTGTTGTTGATTTAACCAGTTTTGTATACATATGCGTTTTGTTAATTTTGTTTTATCTAAAATTTCACACCCGTAACTTCTGATTTTTGTATATTTCGTTTAGTTTATAGGAGTAGTTATACTTAAACAGTTAAACGTTTTCGGCTAAGCTTAACTTAAATTTTGCTGTTTCTGAAATAATTAGGAGTCTTAATGAACATGATAATACTGCCGGCCGGTACGCAATACGTAGTCTCGGGTCTATTGCTCTCCTACCTAGATGTTTACTATAGCATGTACTTCTGCTAGAAAGACGGTAACATTAGTATCCAAGGGCTTCGAGGGGGCAGCCCCACTCCTGTATATTCCCACCCCAGCCTCTATTATGTTTGGTTAGGTAGGCTAACTAAAATTGGAGAGTGCCTGGTATCCAGAGTCCGCATACTTTGGACTGATTTACCTATCAGCCATTTATCCACCAGCATATACTGTTCCACCTTAGATTTGGTTTTTTGTCAAGGATTTCTGTTTTAGCGCCGTAATTTAGTCTGTGCCAGATGGCCATAATGTGCCTTAGTTACCAGTGGTTGCCACGAGGAAGCAATGCACGTACACTTGCGAATTGTGACCAGGTTAACCCTTACACAATTATACTTGTACCCATCACGCAGCTGCCTAATACATAACCAGAATAGCTTAACCTACTCAACTTTGCCCCTCCCGCCCTCCAATAGACGGCAAAACTATCATTAAGTCCGTAAAATAAAACTAAGTACTTCTCGGTTCAAGGACATACACAGAAAGACAAATAATGATTACATTTTATATATCATATTTCTATTTCCCCCTCCCCCCCATTTTCATGTAAATTTAGTTCATTTGTATATCGAAAACTTTTGAGCAAATAATGATTTTGTTGCCAGATGAATAGTGTACACAAAATAAAATTTCATGTAACACAGAAAATCTTTTGAAGTTTTCATAACAAATTTGTCCTCTTTCCGATGATATAATAGAAAATTAATGCTGTTGAAAGTGTCCAAAGTAAAAAAAAAAAAAAAATAATTTATTGATTTGTTTACAACTTAAATTCTATAAATTCCCCTCGAGTAATTTCTGTCGAAATTATGATTTATTCGTTCTTCCTTTTTTTTTTTGTAATTTATGCGAAAATGAGATTTCCCAGGTATTTTTTTTTATGTGATTTGATTACTTATTTCATGCGACAGCGGATAACCTGTGTGCTGGGTACGATAGAGAAGGTGTACGTTACGATGTTTAAATTAAATTTTATTTTTAATAAAAAAAAACGAACAAGACGAATGAAACAAGAAAATTATTATTTTACGGTGTATGCTGTGCTGTGCTTAACAACTTTATGGTAATGTCGAATGAAACATGATAAATTATCATCGCGGTGGTTGTGTGTCAGCTGGGAATTTTTATTTTTTTTTAAAGTTAAACAACAATAACAAAAATAATTATTGGCGGTTGAGAGTGTAGTATTATCACGTAGGTACATAACATTTTTGGCGTTAACGTTAGCATAAGCCTAGATTTCGAAAATGTTTCTTCAAAGTTTGTTGGTCTTAGACGCGGGCTTGCTAAATTTAAAAAAAAAATTTGATATTAAATATTAGGATCACATAAATTATAGCGTTTGGTTAATTTTCGAAATGTGTTTGACTGTCTTCAAAAATCGTCTAATTTAATAAATCAATAACTATACCTATCAAGTTTTTTGTTTGGTCGTTATTTCGCTTTTTAAATATTTACCAACTTAATTCACATAGCTACTTTGTTTTTGTTTTTCAAGAGCAGTTCAATTTCAAGTATAGAAAAGCAAATTATTCCCAATTTACTTGAAAGTTACTTCACATTTGTGAAAACATAAATTTGATAAATATATAATAAAGTATATCTGCTTCTTATCCAGAGAAAATCAATGACTAGGATTCCCGCCTCCCCTCCTTTTGCAAATTTTATTTAAAGTGCGATAAAACAAATATTTGTCTTGTATTTGAACAGGTGTGGTGATGATGGTTTCATAGTAAAGAGAATATTATCATCAATTTTCACTTAACTTAAAATTGATAAATTTAATATTTATTGTACGAGTATGTAAGTTTTTTTCTAGCAAAGTGTTTTTAAATGTCTTGATTCAATAAGTTGTTTATATTGATTACTAAAATATGAAAAAAAAATGGTTACAGGAAAAAAGGAAGGAAAAAAAATTAATTTTTACTGGTTGTTACATAATTTGCGATTAATGGAAATAATTGAACACGCAAAGCAAATCGTCAGTTCGATATTGCTCGGTTTGGCAATCAATACGTTTTTAGGTCGGTGTGCTCTACTAAAAAAAACTTCTTAATGGTTGACACGGCGGGATTTATTTAGATACCGTATACGTTAAGGCCAAGGAAGATTAATTTACCGAAAAAATGAGGGGAGACAAAATAATTATCTACAAACCTATACTCTCCTACACACCGTACATAACCCTTTATACACACCGTACACACGTTTACATATAACAAAACCGAAAGATGGGATAGGATTGTTAGTTGGGACAGAATCGACACGGTTATAGACGACAACTTAGCGATCGCTAAGTTAGTAAAATTGTTAGTAATTATATAGTAAAATAGTTAGCACAGGACAACACATTTTCTAAACTACATCTTATTCATTACATGTTGATCCTGGAGGGTTGATTTCAGCGAAAATTTAATTTTGAAACACAGGATTAATTTTAATTCCTATAATAATGATTACTTCTGGGACTATGTTATATTCTGAAAATTAGATTATTTATTAGTAAACTTCCTTTACACTAAATTAATTAACAGATAATAATGAACAAAATAAATAAATCAAAGCACAATAGGTATATTACAAATTACAAAAAATTGATATGTTATGAAATCATGCCTGTGAAATACTTCCCAAAATAAAATCCCAAATCTTCTGTATGCGTATATACATATGTATTTATTGTATGCGATGGTAATTTATTCGCCTAAATGCCATTTACAGAAATAAAATTTTTCAAATAATCTTCTGTTAGGAGGAATCCAATATTCAATTTACGGAATGTTGCAGCACGTATCAATTAAGAAATCTCTTCAACAAAAATCAAAAAACCAAAATGCGAATATGGTTTCTAGGATATCTGTTATATTGACTTTGTACTGGAAATTTCAAATGGTCGATCCCTGGGGTCGGCGATATAAATAACAGGCAATACATATACAGAATGTTGCAGCATGTTTCAATGTAGATTGAATTGTCTGTGCAGATTTAGAGATTGTCTGTTTTGTCGACTCTAGAACACGCAACGTATAATTGTGAGAAGCAATCCATGTCTAGATCTAAACCGCACAATTCTAAAGATTAGCCCTGAGCTTTGTTGATGATGATTGTAAACGCCAATCGAATTGGGAATTCAACCTCTTAAATTGAAATGGCATATCCGTTGGAATCATAGGAATGCGAGGAATCAGGACATCTTCACCTATGGCCCTGTCAAGATTGTTGCTTCTACGGCGTTGATTATTAATTTTTTTGCTGGTTGATATTTCGTTAAAGTGACTTAACATTTTATCGTAGAGTGCTAAGTTTACAAGAAAAAAAAATTTACTTCTACGCTTTTTAATACGTTTTCTCTAAAACTTCAATAACTCGACAAGGAGTGGCCGCACAGAAATTTCCCTAGTATCATTTTGCAAGGTTTCTAAATTCTCTATAAAAAGGACGATTTGGATTTTTGAATGAAATATCGAGCATGTTCGTTTACAGTTTCAAACAGCAGCAATTTTTTTCTTTTTTTAGACAACTTTTGTTTTACTCAAAAAAGTAATAAAAAAACAAAATAAAATAAAACAGCTTCCAGTATCGAAAAGAAAACAAAATTTCTTTCAACTAGAAATAAAAAATTTTTTTTGAGAGGTGTTATTTCACCAAGATACAAGCGTTCAAATCTGGGTATTTTTTCGAAGAAAATTTCTGTTCCGTTTTTTAATTGGCGCAGTGTATATTGAATGTTATTCATATGGCCGACCCCAGCGATCCACCGTTTCACTTTTTTTAAACAAAACCTAAACAGTCAGAAGCCCTTATCGTATATGAATCTTTTGACTTTTGTTGAACAAATTTTTTGTTGAAACTTGGGCATCATGCATACATATGTATATTGCCTATTATCGACCATTTGGCAATTTTATTTCAAAACCTATAGGCTTTGTTGGCATCTAGCCAACACTAATATTAATTTTTTTGTGAAAGCAACTTTTTGGGATTTATATACAACTTTTCTCCTGAATGAATGCTATTTGTACAAACACATACATCAAAGACCAAAGCTTTTCTGGAACTCACATACAAACACACCTTTCTTCTTTGATATATAGATAGATAGATAATGTGCTTCATTTAATTTCCGTTCGGAGTTATATAATGAAATTGTTATTGTAACCGAACCAAGAATTTACCGTTTAAGTTTGTTATTCAAATCTTTTGCAATTTTCAATCGAAGCTTTCATCTTCGGATAGTATCAAAGCAACCTTGATTATACAAGCCATAATCTAAAAAACGAAGCTTTTATAAGGGAATTAGAAACGAGGAAAAAACCAAAATTTCCATAGTAAAACACATAAAACATATGGGAAATCATTTTTTCTCCTAAGACAAATTTGTAAATGAAAACGTTACAAATTCTTAATTATGATTTCTGAAATATTTTCATAAATGTTTGAATTTCAACATATATGAATATCGTTTAAGTAAATCGTTTTCATTTTCTTGTAATAATTGATTTATTTAAACCAAAATATAAAAAAAAAAGTTCATAACAACAGCTTTCTGATCAAATTAAAAAGAAAAGCTTACTACAAGTCGTGTGCATTAAGTCAATATACATAGATGGCAGTGGGTAGTAAACATTTTGAAAAATCGTAGTAAAAATTGCGACATGGGGAAATTTGAGTTCAAAAATTGTAGGAAAAGTAAAACAAATTCAGAAAACTTTAAGAACGTGTCATAATTGTGTGATTAAATAATTTCTTTGCCAACAATTATAGACATCTAACGTACACTAGTAAAACTAAAGATAAATGTAGCAAGTATTATTTTAATTCGCCAGAGCCAACTTTGATGTATTTTTCAAAATGAAAGTTCGAAAAATATATTTTAGAAATAATTTATTTAAAATTTCTGCAAATAATATTTACTTATACCAATATACTCTTCTTGTATATTTCTGCTGAAGATAGAACACTTTAGTATAAACATTTTGTAACATTTTTGCTGTTTTCATTGAAAAACTTGAAGCTATTAAACACCGTTTTTACTATGGATTCCTATGGAAATCAGTGAAAAGTTATACCACTTAAAAAGCTTCTAAAAAATACGTCATAATGATTATGGCTCTATACTCTAGAAGGCTCTGATAGTATTCTGCTAAAAGCATTAAGTTTCGAAAGAAATTGTTAACAATAGTTAGATTTTGATACAAAGCAAGTCAAAATTAAATTGCAATAATAAATAATATTTAAAGGAATCATTTCTATTTTTCTTTCTAGTTAGAACTTTCAGATTTTATAGAATACTTAAATCTTTATTTGTTGAAAGCTCTTAGTTTAATTGAAAAAAAAGCACAATTTTATGAATTGAAAACTTGTTTGGATCGAAGTTAATTTATGTTTTAATAATGTTGAATCTACAAAACAATTCTTCATCAGTCTTATAAATTTTGATTAGCATATACGCAAAAAGTGAAAAGAATTCTTAATTTAATTATACATTTTAGCATCCATCGTATGTATGTATGTATGTACGAGTGTGTCGTATTAAATTACGTAAACATTTTACTGAAATTGTAAAGCATACCTACCTAGATTTTTTTGATTTTTGATGTACATCCTAAAATATAAGCGACCGCGAAATAATAACAAAGACTCATCTAGTGACATAAAGTGCTTGCTTAGCCTGTTAGATGCTTGGCATTGATCCGTAAATAACTTTACAAATGAACTTATTTTGCTTAGATGTTTTTCACCTATCTGAGAAATAACATTGAATCCCCTTAAAAATTGTTCAAAGCGACATCCCGACATAGTGCTTGGTAAAAACTGAATGATAGTATAACAGATGCTTGGAAAATAAATGCCGAATTTTAAATTGATTGGTTTGAATTTCGCAGCGCGTGAATATCTCGTTGAGCGTTGGTTACTGCATAGTCTATTTCCGCAAATATTTGTTAAGTCAACTAAAATCTTGAGCAGTTCGTCACCAAAAAAATTATCAAACACTACCCTTGGCGAATTTCCGATAATTTGGCAGCCTGCACTGAACACTCATCACTGAACACTCATCAAAATTAACATTTGTTGTATAGGCAGTAGTTTACATCCACAACACTTCAATTTCGTCGACACTATCTTCAATATGATCGCCTCCATTTTGACCTTCATATTCGCTATTTTCAATATCCTCACTGTCTTCACAATCATCATCACTTTGACCACTATTAATATACTCTGGCTCGACTATAATATCATCAAAATCAAACGAGCGTTCATCTTTTTCAAAACCGCTGTCCATTTCTTCAAATAGAGCCAGCAGGTTTATTTGTTTTTCTTCGTAAATATCCATGCTGCCCTAAAAACTTGAATCCTATAATTTTAAATGTATATAAAGTATAGTAATGTAATTTTAAAACAAATCACTATATCCGCTATAATGCAAACCACACATACGTTAATTAAATTACGTAACTACAATGTACTTAAATGCTATATTAACCACAATCAGTAAAAACGTCTGGCTCGTACGACACTTTTAATGATTCTAATGTATTTTATATGAGAATCACCACTGCATTTGCAGTTGTGTCGTTATTTTGTTAGGCTGGGACAAAATTATAAGCAGAATCTTAGACTTCATTGTTCGCTCCTAAAACAAAAGCGAGACAGTATATCTGACATATTTTAATAATCTATAAACAATAAACTAAAAAAATGAAGATAGCTAATTCTCATAATACAAACCAAAATTTTAAAACAAGAGCAACGGAAATTGTACTTCAAAAGCAGTGGTGACCTATTGAAAACCTCTGGAAATACTGCACTAGCAGTGGTTATTCGCGAATGTGTGAAGTTTTTTCTAAAGTTATTTTTGGCGAATGACAGCTAAATCAGTACGGTCTTACTTATACTTAACGTATAGAGTTAACCGATGAGTAGACCGAACTTTTCAGTACGAAACCAAACTACCAAGGAAAAACTTAAGGAAAGTTCTTTGTTTTTTTTAAAGGGTATATGAGGGTAGGTGATATTTCTACTTTTGACGTGATAACGTTTTACACCGCATGTTCAGAAAACTGACCCGAAATTTAGCCCTTGGTCGGGGGCAATTACTCATCAACTACATATAAGCACTACCTTTAATTTAAAGATATGATTGCTTAGATTGGTCCTTCGGGTTTATGTGTCGCGCATAATATTATCGCAATAACGTCATCGGGCGGCACAGGAACTCGCGCCGCGAACCTCTGATTTCGGCCGATTTAAATGCTTCAACCAGTGTAGCGAGAGAACGGCTCATCCGATCGGAGATCTGATAGTCCCAATTTTTGCGTTAAAAACCAGTGGTAGTTAATTAATTTTAAATTGAATTAATTAATCTCCACATAAATTTTAATTAAAAATTCAAACTACAAAATAGGGATTTATAGAGATTGAGGGCACTATAGCAAGAGAATGCCTCATCAGATCGGAGCAATGAGGGACTTTCCCAATATCGATTTTAGTTCATCGTCCCCACGCTTGGGCAGCGCTGACTACCTTTTTTTTTTTTACATGCAAAAACACGTAAAATCATGTTTACAAATACAAGTTTCTTGTCTAAATTAGTGGATGTCCCCCTACTTTTTTTTATGATTAATAAAGATGAGTATGTTGCGATTAATAATAAATAACAAATTTTAAAATTAATTTAGTCGAAATTAATAATTTAATAAAAAATTCAAGACACATTTTGACCATATAAAACTACATACGATATATTTTAGCCACCAGTCAGCAAGCGTTGCAATTATATTTGGGAAAATCACTAATTCGGTTATTAATTTGTGTTTAATAATACTGTGGTAGATAACTTATTTTAAATTAAAATAATTAATCCCCACATTAATTTTAATTAAAATTACAAAGTACAAAACAGCCATTTACAACCAACCATGAGAATCACTTATCTGACCGGAGTAATTCTGGTGTCAATTTGTGCGTAAAGAAACTGTGGCAGATAACTTATTGTTAATTAAAATAATTAATTTCCACATAAATTTTAATTAAAATTACGGTGCTCCTTTAAAAATTAACTTACCAAAGAAAGAAACATTGTAACATAATAATGTTTTAAGAAACATTGTAACATAAATTGTTTACGTGGAGTTTTGTTCTTTTTTATTAATTTGTTCCCGTGGCATGCTGCAGCTATCGGGGGGGTCACAGGTGGTGGATAGTGAACGGCCTATCGATAGATAGGTTAGCAGTGAATTAAATAAGCCGCCCCCAACCGCAGCCCTGCTGGGAGGAGAGTCTCAGGAAACTGGGGAGTGGTTAACCTCAGTTTAATAAATTCTGAGTGCCTATGATACCCGGTATGGAATGGCGAACTGATGGCGCCATAAAACCATCAACTAATAACCACAGGCAAACTGAGCATCACATTTCCGGGGTCTCCAGGTAGTGAGTGAGGGGCCCCTTTAAACGGGTTACCTCCTTGAATGGAATGGGTCCTATTGGTTTGGGATATCCATATGGATGGGTGAATGGTTGAGTGAAAGATGAATAGGGGAGGGGGTGCTGGGATGTGATGCTTGGTGAGCCAATGGGCTGGATTAAGGTGTTATACGACCCGTGCTGATGATCAGCTAGGCTGGGGGCCCATTTAACAAAGCCCAGTCGTTAACGGAGCCCTCTGGATACCTGGCTACCTCCAGTTGTATTTAGCCTTACCTGCGTATACGGATCTCGGCGCAGGTGGACCAGTATTTCTCCGACACTCGTGGGAATACTATGAATGATTTGAAAAATAAAAATAAGGGAGCCGGTACCCTTGAAAAACCGGAAACAATGAAGGTAGAAAGTGGCTCTTTCCTTAAAGGTGGAGCTACCTCATCAGCGGCAGGGGTAAGTAGCACCATGGCACCAAAGCCAGGAGTCAGCGATACCAATGCCAGGCAAGAGAGCGGGGGATCGGGAAGGATCCCTCCTGCAAAGCGACGATACAGGGAGAAACGGTCGGCGCATAAAATTCTGGATAAACTGGCTGCAACCCCTGAGGGGCAGCTTACAGTAGAACAGAAGCAATCTGTGGCTTGGGCGAGGGAGATTGTCGGCCGCGACAGCTCGGATAGGGTCCTTGTGCCTAAAAGGCAGAGGTCCCAGGATGAGCTCGAAGTGGGCGACAGCAAACGAGCCAAGACCGTCACTGGAGCGATATCGGGAGATCCAAAGGAAAAACCGAAATTGTTCAGTGAAATAGTAAAGGAGAACGTATTGGTGCTAGCGGTAATTGACAGAAGTCAAGAAGATGGGAGCATCACGGCAGGAAAGTGGAGGGAATTGTATAATGCACTAAACTCCATTTTCATCAAGGTCCTGAGAGAATATCCAGGTCCCCCTCCGTTCTGTAGAGATGCGGGATGGCATCAAGGGCGCGTAAAGTTAACTGCGTGCTCGGATCAAAGATCGGTGGATCTTTATAAAAAGGCAATATCCGAAGTAGGTGAGGTATGGGAAGGCGCGAGGCTTGAGGCAGTTCGAAAGGAAGAAATTCCGAGTAGACCAAGGGCCCGCGTCTGGTTACCAACCAAACCAGAAAAGCCAGAAGAGATCCTTGAGATTATTCAGGCAAGTAATTCGAACCTTCCACGAAAGATTGGAAGATTGTCAAACAGGAGGAGGCTAAAGGGGGCTTCAGAATGGCAATCATGCTGCTCAATAAGGAGTCCCTTACTCCTCTGGCAGAGACAAAGGGGGTGATCAGCTACGGTTTCGGGTCGATCACTCTCAACGTTTTAAAGAGGGATGAGGTAGGCATGCGCTCGGAGGACGGGCCGGAGGTGGACGTCGGACGGACCCAGCGGCAGACGGTCGAGCAAGCGCATGGGGTTATAACAGACGATGACGTGGAGCTGCTATTGGAGAAAGGCGGCCTTATCTCGCTTGGATCCGATGGGGACACCCTGTCGGAATCTGAACGAAGAGAGGCTGCGGATTCTCAATGCAGCGTAGCATTAATTATGGGGGGCGACACGACGGATACTAGCGGCCCCCCGGAGGAAGGTAGCATTAGCCTGAAACAGGGAATGCATGAAGAGGTAAGTGAGATAATGCATGATGATTAATATTGTGCAGATTAATCTTCACCATACGAAGGCTGCTTCGGCGGCTCTCGTTCTCAGACTGACTAGATCAGGAGAGGAGCTAGCGTTAATCCAGGAACCTTGGATTAACAAAAACAGGATCTATGGCCTTAAGGTGAAAGGGTATACAACTTTGTACTCAAGTAACTCTGAGAAGATAAGATCTTGCATGAAAAATACTTTAAAAATTTTAACCTGGGGGACCTGATCCGAGAAGCAAGGAGAAATAGGATTGGTGTGATACTCGGATGTGATGCAAACGCGCATCACACAATTTGGGGGAGCACTGATATTAATGAGAGGGGTGAGTTATTTTTTGATTACTTATTAAATACTAACCTTTCAGTCTGCAATGTTGGGCAGGAACCGACATTTATCGTTAGTAATCGGCAGGAGGTTCTAGATGTGACCCTCGCCTCTGATACTATTTTTCAGTTGATTAGAGGATGGAGAGTGGCGAAGGAGCACTCATTCTCTGATCATCAATATATAACTTATAACCTTAACATATACCCGGGTACCCAGAAGCCGTTCAGGAATCCTAGACGGACAAACTGGGAGAAATATGGGGAGGTGTTGGAGGAACTATTGCCGGAGGCCCCCGGACTTCCGGAGACAGTGGAAGAATTGAATTGCATTATGGATGTTGTCACAAAAGCATGCAATCTTTCCTTTAATGCTTCTTGCCCCCTGATAAAGCCAAGGGGTAGGCAAAAACCGACATGGTGGTCCATGGAGTTGGAGACCTTTCGGAAGGCGTGTAGGACAGCCTTTAATAAGGCAAAGAACACGAGGCATGTACGGGACTGGGACTCCTATAAGGAGGACCTAAGAAAGTACAAAAAAGAATTGAGGAAGGCACAGAGGGGATCTTGGAGACTCTTCTGTGGTAGAATGGAAGAAGTCTCTGAGACTTCCCGCCTTAGGAAGATTCTATCTACTAACCCAACTAGTCCTAGTTACTTAATTAGACCAGACGGGTCATGGACAGTGTAGGGCACTTATGGTTGTCACTTTATGTGCCGCTACTTTATGTAGATTTCACTACGTTTACAATTAATTGTTAAACTTTAATAGTTTAACTTCTCGAGTTAAATAAAACACAACAATTATTGTTAAGAATATAATTCATATAAATTTATTATTAATATGTGTTTTATTTATTTAAGTTAAGTTTATAATTTTGAGTTGCCGGCTTATCGTATGACATTCGTTTTGCTAATGAATATAATTTTATATTTGGAAGCCAAGCGAATAACTACCGTAAGTTTTACTTGGTACACCACCACAGTCACATCAACCAGTTCGGTGATATAGATGTTGTAGTGATATCGCGTTCTGATGTTGCACACCTTTTGTTGGGGATGCAAATAATACGCGCGGTCACTACATTACCCCCTCCTTAGTTGGAAACTGGTAAAAAAAATTAATAATATTCTAATCTGCGACAGTGTATTTTATGGCTGTGATGGAGAAAAACAAAATATTTACAGAATCCAAAAAGAAAATAAACATGAACTGAGATTCTAAAAAAAATAAATAAATATATTAAGTAAAAATTAAAAATTAGTTTGTTTTTGTGTAACGACATTGCTGATTGTGTAAGCGGGCTTTAGCCTATCTATTGAGATACTTGAGTTTTTCCCATTCATATTAATTACGAAATATTTTCGAGTTCTTCTAATTATCTCAAAGGGTCCCTCATATGGAGGTTCCAAGCCCACACGTACTCGATCAACTCTCACAAATACGTAATTACATGTATCCAAATCCTTCGGAACATAATTAGCATTATTTGAACTTCTTGGTGCTGTTGCTGTTAAATTTCGCATTTGTTGTCTTAATACACGAACAACATTCGTTGGATCGTTCGGTAAACTATCAGTTGATCGGATTAAAAGTTCGCCTGGAACTTTAAGTGCTTGGCCGTATACCAAGTCAGCAGGACTGCAGCTAATCTCTTCTTTAATCGTGGTCCTCATTCCTAATAAAACCAAAGGTAGCTCGTCACTCCAATTTACTGTATTTGCGCGAGCTCTTAAGGAATCTTTGATCTGTCGATGTATGCGCTCTATTATGCCGTTACTAGATGGATGGTAAGAAGTTGTATGTATTTGATGTGTCCCAATCATAGCAGAGAGTTCTGAGCAGAGTTTTGACATGAACTGTGTTCCTCGATCTGAAGTCATTTGAAGGGGACATCCAAATCTTGATATGTATTCCGCAACAAAAGTTTTTACCACGGTTGATGCTGTGATATTTCTAATGGGGTATGCCTCTGGCCAACGAGTAAACCTGTCAATTATAGTTAATATATAAGTAAATCCATTGGATGGCGGGAGGGGTCCCACGAGATCCAGATGTATGTGTTCGAAACGTCCCTGAGGAAGATCGAACTGACCCACGGGAGATTTTGTGTGACGATATACCTTTGATTTTTGGCAATTTACACATGTTTTCGTCCATAGAGACGTGTCTCCATTCATTTTAGGCCAAAAATATTTGCTAGATATCAATTTCCGGGTGGCACGAATTCCTGGATGTGACAGGTTATGTAGTGCTAAAAAAATGTCTTTTCGTGCATCTAAAGGTATATACGGACGGTTTTTTCCTGTAGCACTTTCACACCATATAGTAGATTCGGAATTCGGTAGCTTTATTGGTTGAAGCTTCCAAGACGCTGTTGTGGATCGGTAATTTAGTAAGTATTTGAGTTCATCATCATTTTTTTGAAGTGTAATGATATGCTCGAGATCGATTCCAGTATGATCGATTGTGCAATTCTCCGTGTCGCTTGAACGTGACAAAAAATCTGCGATCAAATTAGATTTACCTGTGATATGCCTTATATCTGTGGTATATTGAGCTATATACTCAAGGTGCCGCGTCTGTCGCGGGCTCCGATCCGTCTTCGAAGTTATTGCGCCTACCAATGGTTTGTGGTCCGTATAGATTGAAAAAACTCTGCCTTCCACGAAATGTTTGAAATGCTTGATACTCAAGTATATGGCCAAGAGTTCTCTATCAAATGCTGAATAACGCTTTTCAGCTGATTGAAGTTTTCGAGAGAAAAATGCAAGTGGCATCCAATATCCGTTGTGATATTGTTGTAGCACTGCTCCTACAGCAGTACCCGAAGCATCTGTCGTTATATTGAACATTGCGTTGTCCACTGGATGTGCTAGTAACGTCGCTGATGCTAGCGCTGTTTTAGCCTCGACAAATGATGCCTGACAACTATCCGGCCAAGAAAAGTATTTCTTGTTTTTGCCAAGTTTGAGCAAAGCGGACAGATGCGAGTGGATGGGGGAGAGAATTTCGGCGAGTTTGGGCACGAAACGGTGATAATAACCTATCATTCCCACGAATTTCTGTACACTCTTGACGGATGTTGGTGATTCCAATGCTGTTATAGCTTCAACTCGATCAGGTGATGGCGTTATACCATCAGGAGTTATCATATGACCAAGGAAATTTAGCGATTTTACTCCAAAAATGCATTTCGACATTTTTATTTTGATATCATATTGACTTAAACGTTCAAATAGAATTTCCAAATGACGTTTGTGTTCATTTTCTGATGAACTGGCCACCAATATATCATCAAGATATGAGTATGTGAAGTCCAGACCTCGTAGAACTTCGTACATAAACCTTTGGAATGTTTGAGCCGCATTTCGTAACCCAAAACACATTCGACTGAACTCAAACAGTCCAAAGGGTGTTATGATCGCTGTCTTATAAACATCATCGGCGTCAATCGGGATATGATGATACGCGCGTACTAAGTCGATTTTTGAAAAAATTTGACTTCCGTGGAGAGAGACTGAGAAGTCTTGAATGTGGGGTATGGGGTACCTATCGGGCACGGTGCACGCATTAAGACGTCGATAGTCCCCACACGGTCTCCAGTCATCTTGGTTTTTCTTCCTGACAAGATGAAGTGGTGAAGATACGGGCGACGAAGAAGTTTTGCAAATCCCAAGATCCACCATGTATTGAAATTCAGCTTTAGCGGCTTTTAGTTTTTCATTATCGAGTCGGCGAGGACGTGAAAATGGGAGCTGACCTTTAGTTAGAATGTGGTGTACCACGTTGTGGTTCACTTCTTTATCATATTGAGGTGGTGATGTTAATGATGGAAACTTGCTTAAAAGCATGCCATAATCGCCATCTATATTGAAATGTTTCAATGTTGGCATTGTGGTAATGGCAGCCATAGCGTTTACTGTCAGTAAAGTGCTACGATCGACTAATTTTTTATTTTTCAAATCTACCATTAGGTTAAACTTTGTCAGAAAATCTGCTCCGATAATCGGGCGATTGACTGAAGCGATAATAAAAGGGTGGACAAAATTTCTACGTAAACCTAGATTTATTGTTAATAGAGTTTGTCCATGAGTGCTTATATTTGTTCCATTGGCTGCAGATAGGCAATAGTTAATTTGTTTTTTGTTCGGTCGAAAATATTTAATTGGGACAACAGATATATCTGCACCTGTATCAATCAAAAATGATAATTTGGTATTTCGACACTGAATGAAGAGGCGACGGCTATTACCAGGCCCACTGTTCGTCGCCGAAACAATGGGTTTTGTTAGTTTTTTTCTTTATTTGCAAAGAAACACTTTCCCACGCATTTTCTAGCTTTTGCACCGAATAAATGGTGGTAATAACAATACCAGTTTCTACGGCCAGTATTGTTTGGATGCGGGGAGTTTCCACGTGAAGAGTTGCGGTTTGGTCTGAATGAATTTTGTGATCCCCTATATGGAGAGCGTGATCTATTATTCGAATTTGAACGCTCATTAGATCGCATTGCTCCAAGTTCTTGACGTACTATTGACTTGATTTCATTCATAAGCACAACTGGAAAATCATCCAGTACGTTTTGAGATGAGTACTTGATCTCGGATGCCAAATTGGATGTTAACATACTTTCGTATATTTTATCGGCAGTATCCAGCAATGCTTGTACTGTGGTTTGTTGTGTTGAGGCTAATATTGATTTCATTGGTTCTGGTAAACCATTTGACCATAATCTTTGCAATAGTTCTTCCGAAACTTCTTTTGAAGTGCCCGCTAGGTTCTTTAATTCACGGTAATATTGAGAAGGACTGTTGTCTCCTATAGCTACTCCAGATAACAGCTTTGTTATTCGAGTAGTTTCGCTTTCCGTGTGACGCTTAAGAACCGCCGCTTTGAGATAATCGTATTTGTTTTCGAGGGGGGGATCAAGTATGATATCACTAATTGAAAGTAAGATATCTTCGGCTAAATTTGTTAAAACATAATGAAATTTTTTTTCATCACTTACTATTTTATGCAGCATAAATGTCGACTCCACAAGAACAAACCATAGGCGGGGGTTATTGCTGACAAAATTTGGCATTTTGATTTGAAATTTACTGACTACATCTTGTTCTTGTTTAACTTCTTTTTCATCATCACTCATCACGACCGCGTATTATGTAACAAATCCGTAAAATGAGTTGTTGACTAAATAAAAACACCAATAAATTTGCACTGTCACTGAACTAGGTAACGGTAATCGTTGAACTTCCAAAAAGGATTTATTTTAATCCCCGAACTCGTGTTGTTGTGAATGCGGCTAAAATATATAAATTCAAACTTTTAAAAAATAATATTAATTATAAAATTTAAAAATATAAATATATGCAAAAGATACTGAATACAGCAAAATTATTCAACGAAATTATTATTTCAATTTAGAGTTGTTCAAAAGCAACAATTGAGCACGTTCTGCTGTAACACCTGATATCTGCTTCCGTTATCCGTTATTCGTCTCTGCTGTTTAATGGTTGTACGTTGTCGAAGGTCGTCTATCTTTGTGTAATCGACGAACCGTTGTTGATGTCTTGATAGCCGCAATTTCCACGTTGGATTATATTTTTCACTGTAGCCGCTTCTAATTCCTGGTGCGTTATCCGTTGAATATATATCCGTGGAATATATGTATATGCGTTAAAGCCGTCGAATATATTTTTCAAACACAAATAGTTTTTTACTTGTCGTAACCTGTGTTGAAATCGAATTCCTATATTCAGAGAATTCGAAGTATTGACGTGATATTATTTTGTAATTTATTTTGCACTGTATAGTTTATATTTATGTTTGATTGCTATGTAGTTTAGACAAAAAAAACTACGTTTCACTAAACTGTTTTACAGTCGTCGGGGTCACCAATTGTAGGGCACTTATGGTTGTCACTTTATGTGCCGCTACTTTATGTAGATTTCACTACGTTTACAATTAATTGTTAAACTTTAATAGTTTAACTTCTCGAGTTAAATAAAACACAACAATTATTGTTAAGAATATAATTCATATAAATTTATTATTAATATGTGTTTTATTTATTTAAGTTAAGTTTATAATTTTGAGTTGCCGGCTTATCGTATGACATTCGTTTTGCTAATGAATATAATTTTATATTTGGAAGCCAAGCGAATAACTACCGTAAGTTTTACTTGGTACACCACCACAGTCACATCAACCAGTTCGGTGATATAGATGTTGTAGTGATATCGCGTTCTGATGTTGCACACCTTTTGTTGGGGATGCAAATAATACGCGCGGTCACTACAACAGCTTCAAGTGCGGAATCGTTGGAGCTTCTCATCGATACCCACTTTCCGGGAAGCTTTGATGACTCGATGGAGCCTGGAGCTCATCGAGGAACACCTCCAATAGTTATGGAGGGCATATTGGATAGAGAGCGGATCAGGTGGGCGCTGCAGGGTTTTAAGCCTTATAAGTCGGCGGGCCCGGATCGGATTATACCAGTAGAGATTCAAAAGAACTCGGCAGCCATCATCCCCTGGCTAGAGGTTATCTTCAGGGGATGTTTGAAACTAGTCTATATTCCTAGGAATTGGACAGAGGTCAAAGTAGTCTTTATCCCGAAATCGGGAAAGAGCTCACATGCTCGTCCAAAGGACTTGAGGCCTATAACTCTATCATCCTTTCTGCTGAAAACCCTGGAAAGGTTGATAGATGTGTTTATTCGATCAAGAATTGAACCCAGGAATTGGGCAATGTCGCAGCATGCGTACTGTAAGGGAAAGTCGATGGACACAGCTCTGCACGATATAGTATGCACAATTGAGAAATCAATTTACTTGCAAGAGTTTTGCATGGTAGCATTTCTCGATATTGAGGGTGCTTTTAATGATGTAAAAACGGAGGCGATCATGGAAGGATTGTCTTTTTTGAAAGTGGACTGCTCTATAAGTAGGTTAATAAATCAGATGCTGGTAAGCAGGACTATTACCTCGGAGCTGGGAGAGTCCAACATTAGAAGACGGGTGGTTAGAGGAACCCCACAAGGAGGTGTAATGTCCCCCATTCTCTGGAGTGCGGTGATTAATGGATTGCTGCTGGAACTAGAGAGAGAGGGGATAGGGGTTGTAGCATATGCTGATGATGTAGCGATAGCTGTCTCAGGCAAATATCTAGATACGATTAGGGATGTTATGCAGAATGCACTCCTGATTATTACGAAATGGGCCAGCAAGTGTGGATTGGGGATTAACCCTTCCAAAACAGAGCTGGTGCTATTTACTAGGAAATATAAAATTCCGGTGGTTAGCCCTCCTATCATAAACGGTAGCGGACTAGTTTTTGCTGACCGAGCGAGATTTCTGGGCATAATCTTTGATAGTAAGCTCAGCTGGAAGCCTAAAACTTTGGAAAGAGTGAATAAGGCTATTGTAGCCTTATACTCGTGTAGGAACGCTATAGGTAAGAGATGGGGCTTGAAACCGGAGCTGGTATACTGGCTCTATACCGAAGTGGTAACACCTGTGCTAATGTACGGGGTGTGCGTCTGGTGGCCAGCTCTAGATAAGGTAACATATAGAGGTATGATGGAGAAGGTGCAAAGAACGGCCTGTATGCTTATAAGCGGGGCGCTTAGGACAACACCTACACGCGCTTTAGAGGTTATGTTCCACCTTATTCCAATCGACCTTTATGGTAAACAGATGGCAGCCAACGTGGCTACGAGACTCTTGGCTGTCTCTCAGTGGAAGTGTCTTCAGGTGGGACACTCGACGATAGGTAGATTCGCTGGCGAAGAACTGGCGAATCTGGATTATATTACACCAACGTTGTGCTTCGATAAGGGTTTCCGTACCATCTTTCCCTCAAGGGAATCCTGGAGAAACGGATCAATCTTGGAAAACGAGGCAGTTCAATTTTTCACGGACGGCTCGAAGCTAGACGATCAGGTAGGAGCCGGAGTCTTCTGTGATAAACTTAATGTTAATATTTCTGTTCGTCTCCCTGACTACTGCAGCGTGTACCAGGCTGAAGTGGTGGCGATCGGGCAAGTCATGACATGGTTGAAGCATAATGTGGTATCCGGGAGGGATATCGCAATTTATGTGGACAGTCAGGCAGCGATCAAGTCACTTGGGGCAGTTTGTCTGAAGTCGCGGGTGGCGCTGGATTGCCGATCATCTCTTAACGAAATGAGCGAGCATTTCAGCATCCAGATAATCTGGGTCCCGGGTCACTCGGACGTCACGGGGAACTGCAGGGCGGACGAACTAGCTAGGTACGGTACGACTCTCCAGATGCAGCCGGAAATGGTAGGTCTGGGGAGGCCTATGGCAGTGCTAAAATGGGCGCTCAGTAAAAGGGCAATCGCCTTGACAAATGAGAGGTGGATCAACACTCTCACGTGCAGGGGAGCAAAGCAAGTTTGGCCAAAACTGGACTTGCGGCGCTCCAAGGTACTAATATCCCTGGGAAGACAAGAAATAGGATTGGTCGTAGGGATAATGACAGGTCACTGCATTTTTGGGGAGCATGCAAGAAGGCTAGTGATACAGACGAATGACTTTTGTAGAAGTTGCATGGACGAAGAGGAGGAGGAGACTTTGGAACACTTCCTATGCTCATGTCCGGCGCTATCATACAGAAGGCATAAGTATTTGGGTGTGTACGGTATGGACAGCCTTTCGGAACTCGCGGACTGTGGAGTGCGAGATTTATTACGCTATATAAATAGCTCTGGTTGGTTTCAACGGGAGTAATGGGGAGATGGGATCCTGTGGTATCACAACGGGCCATTGCTGGCCTAAGTGTGCGATAGCAGCCACTTCAACCTAACCTAACCTAACCTATTAATTTGTTTTTTAGTTTTTGTTTTTGGGAAAATTTCTTTATTTTGTTTTGATTTTTAGCACGTCATACGGTGCTGCGCAGAAAGAGACAATTTTGAAACAGCTGTCGATCATACCAATGGTATCAGTTAATCCTACCATATACCGATATTGTGTGTTATTCATTTTAATTTAAGACTACACGTACATATGTGTACTTGTCTGGAAAAAAAAATCCAGAAAAAATATTTTGTTTAAAATAAATTTTATTTTATAGGCATATCTAGATCTTTGTCACAACTTAAAACATTTTTGGAAAACTATCAGCAGAAGCGATAGGAGTGATAACATTTCTTTGATCTGTGCCTGCAAGGTTGACGAAGTATTTTTCAATTTGATATCCAATTTGCTTCAATATATTCGTCGATGCTATACTAACCCAACGAATTACGTTAACCAAAACCCAATTTAGAATCAATAAATGCGATATAATTCCTTTAAAATAATTCATTAACCCATTTGATCCCACTGTACCCGTACGGGTACAGAAAAATCAGTAACTTTACGATGCCACTACTGCGGTATTTAATGTCAAATTTCGATTTATATTTTACCGTTATATATGGTTTTTAGTTTGTTTATCAGATTTAAAAAAAAAATCCATTTCGAGAAAGTATTTTGAGTGTTTTAAAATATTTGAAGTACAAATATTTTACACAATTTGTTATTGATGTGGGATCAAATGGGTTAAAAGATTTGTACCTTTGCTTCAAAATTTAACTTACCGCATGAGAAAATGAGCAAGAAAGATGAGCGGTAAGTTAATTTTTGAAGTAGCCCCAAAATTACAAACTACAAAATAGCGATTTACAATGCTTGATATCACAGTAGCGGGACAACCCCTCGTGCCTTATCTGATCGAGGCAATTCTAGTGCTAATTTTTGCGTAAAGAAACTGGGGCAGATAATTTATTGTAAATTAAAATAATTAATTTTCACATAAATTTTAATTAAAATTTAGATCTACAAAGTGGCGATTTACAATGCTAGAGAGCACTATAAAGGGGGAATTCCTGATCTGATAGGTCATATGTCAGTTTGGACTCTGATATACATTTGACCAAGAGTGCGTCTCCAACAGACGAGGCACTTGTCTGGATCTCACATTCGTCAGGCAAATCACCGTTGCGACCCTGCGCTTCATATCGTACTTCTCATACCATCGCCCAGTACTTAATCGTTTGCAAACAATCACTGTACTCTCATTTCATGATGCTAATAATAAAGAAATTTATTTTAACAAACTCATACATCGTGCAATTTCCCGCACCTCTTATAAACATTATCACGGAAAACACCTACGGCCGTGTAGAAGACACAGCCTACCCCGATTTTTTTTTTGTTTTAGTAAATATGTTATGAGTAGATGGTGTCTTATTTCACTGGCTCAAAAAGTCGTAAATATTGGAATGCTATTAAAAATAGTATATTTGTATACAGGGTGTTTTGTACTAGAGTGTAAATATTTTCAGGGATGGTTCCTTGATTAATTTCAAGCAAAAAATCGTTCCTGGAGGGGGGCCCATTTTCAATATTTACTGAGATACAGTGCGTTAAAGAAAATCAGTTTGGTTTGGTACCTGCACGCATATTTTTCTTAATTACTCTAAAGTTAGGAAGACTAAGCCAAGCATTTGTAATATTATTTTTAGGGACTAGAATTACCTTTGTTTTAATTTTGTATTTTTTGTATTTTTTTTTTTATTTTTTTTATTTTTTTATTTCATTTCATCTCAGAAAAAAAAAAAAAAAATTTTACATTATGTAAATTAAAATTAAAAATTGAAATGAAATAAGAAGAATTCATTGTCGAAAATCGACAGCTTTGAATTCTCCTTTTACAAAAATATACAGAATATGAATAAGAATAAAAAATAAAAAATGAGAAAACATAAAATAATAAAACTATTAATAATACCAAACCGAGCAGTTATCCACTATAAGACTTTGTTATGTGTACTTGCTATACATCGAAAAATTAAATCAAATTGTAATAAAGCCATTAGTTTTCTTTATGTGACCACACGAAACAAATTTGTGACATCAGGCGTTTCAAAGAGCCAATCCTTAACTCTTGACAGAAACGATTTAGAGTGAATTAGCCTCCTAATCAAATCAGGTAAATTATTGAAAAATGTTGGTGATGCAACAAGGATGTAGCACCGGAAGTGATCATTAAAAAATCTAGGAATACTGTACAGGAATTGATGGTTTGCACGAAAGTTATACCGTTCATCGAATCTTATTATCTGTTGACCGCTACGCCTAAAAAAAATTTTTAAAACCTTATAAACATACAGATGTTGCAGCGGTAAAATATTGTTAGCCTTAAATAGAACCCAAGATGGTTCGGTTCTTTTCTTCCGCAATATGGTGCGCAAGATCATTTTTTGTTGCACATACAACGGTTTTAAAATAGTAGGGACACAACCACCCCAGCAAGGTAAACCGTATTCAATTTTAGTCATTACCAACGCATGATACGTCATTTTCAGGACGGAGGCGGGGCACATGTCGCGAAGAAGGTAAAAAATTCTGGATGCGGACGCAAGATAATGTTTTAGATTAGTGACGTGAATTTTCCAATTTAGGTTAGAGTCTAGATGAATTCCAAGATACTTAAATGAGTTTACCAATTCAATATTCAAACAATCAGTATGACAATTAGTGGGAGAACATTTAGAAATACTGTGATATGTTACTAGATTGTTATTATTTGGAGTTATTATCTCAGAAATTCTGAAAAACATATACTTGGTCTTATCACTTAGAATTAAGTAATGCTTATCAAACCATTTATGGAGAACCCCGAGATCAGAATTAATCATGGATGTGATGTCAGTTGTAAATTTAGCAGTATAAGCTAAAGCTAAATCGTCAGCAAAAGCAGTACTGCTGCCATTTAATTTAAGCTTGAAAATGGAATTAGTGTAAATCAAAAACAGCAAAGGACCCAGCACTGATCCTTGGGGAACGCCAACATCGACAGATTTAGAGGCGCTTAAAGTACCGTTAATTTTAACTCTCACAGTTCTATGCTTCAAGTACGAAGCAAACCATTTGTTTGCTACCCCTCTAAAACCAATGTTATGCAGAATAGACAACAAAAGTCTATGTTCAACCATGTCAAAAGCCTTAGAAGCATCCACAAACAACCCAGCACATACATTACCACAGTTCAGTCCATTATGAATAGTGTCTAGAAACTCTAGCAAAGCTGATTCAGTGCTCATACCTTGACGGAAACCATGCTGATGTGCACTAAGTACATTAAATCGATCTAAAAAGCTAGTAACTCTGCTTTTAACAACTTTCTCTAATACTTTCAAAATAACTGGCTGTAGTGCGATCGGCCTATAGTTCCCTTTAACCGATCGATCGCCTTTTTTAAAAACAGGAATAATAGTTGCCGATTTCAGTCTCGCAGGTACTAATCCCTGAACGAAGGAAAGATTGAAAATATGTGATAGAACTGGACTGACAATTATAGAAACAGCTTTCAATATGCAACTACTGAGTCCATCATTGTCAAGTGAATGCTTAGGTTCCAAAGACTCAATAACAGATAATATTTCATTGCCAGATGAATGTATTATGTAAGTACGTAGCCCATTCCGTTGTTTAAATATTAATGTTTAAACTTTGAATTTTATTTAAATATCACTAAAATTTTGCGTTTTTCATAGTTTTTTACTCACAAAACATGGAAATAATAAGTCTTTTCTAATTTTTGCTTATTCCTCAGTCAAATACCTACACAAATCTCATAGAAACATTTGATGTACGTTTCTAGATAACATTAGAAATTAGAATACAAATACGTCATGTCAATTAAGTATCAATCAATTTTGTAACTTTTTAATGACATTTTATTGTTTTTCGTAAATACTTTTTACTAAAACATTTATCAACACGTTTAGAAGATTGCGTGAAACTGGAAGTGTGGCTAATCATCGGGTGGATGCTAATTCGATACCATTTTTATCTGTTTATAGCGATGATGCTGTGATACGAACGGCTAGAAATTAACCTTCAATCAGTATCAGACGTTAAGCTTTACAGTTCATTTGTTTTATGTCAAACTATAAAATTTAGACTATTATTCATGACAATAATCTTTACCCATACCATTATATCCGTTCAAGGTCTTTTGCCCGCTTATTTTGAGAAACGAAGAGAGTTTTGCGACCTACTTTTACAAAGGCAAATGGACGACGGAAACTTTTTTTCAATATTCTATGGTACTCACAATTTTCGAGGGACGGTATTATGAATTTCTCTAATCTGTCTTCGTGGACTACAAAAATTGGGTATGGGGAACAATGAAACAGCTGGTTTATTAATTTGAAATTGTAACTATAGAAGATCTAAACGAGAGAATTGTTGCGGCTGCAACAAAAATAAGGGAGATTTTAGATAATAAAAATGTATCAATAGAAATTGAAATGTTATTAAAATGCATTCAAAATAAAGGTGGCCATTTTGAGCACTTGCTGTAAACATTATTTACGAAAAACTAATGAAATATTATAAAAAAGTTACAAAATTGATTGATTTTTAATTGACATGATACATTTCTATTCTAATTTCTCATGTTATTTAGAAACGCACATCAAATGTTTCTATGAGATTTTTGTAGGTATTTGACTGAGGAATATGCAAAAATTAGAAATGCCTTATTATTTCCATGTTTTGTGAGTAAAAAACTATGAAAAACGCAAAATTTTAGTGATATTTAAATAAAATTCAAAGTTTAAACATTAATATTTAAATAACGGAATAGGCTGCGTACTTACATAATACATTAAAACAAAGGTAATTCTAGTCCCTAAAAATAATATTACAAATGCTTGGCTTAGTCTTCCTAACTTTAGAGTAATTAAGAAAAATATGCGTGCAGGTACCAAACCAAACTGATTTTCTTTAACGCACTGTATCTCAGTAAATATTGAAAATGGGCCCCCCCTCCATGAACGATTTTTTGCTTGAAATTAATTAAGGAATCATCCCTGAAAATATTTATACTCTAGTACAAAACACCCTGTATAAACAAAGCCGAAAAATCCTATTGTTTGTTGACAAATTTTCAAAATTTCTAAACTATTAGTGTGGGCTTTAATATATACCGAGTTTCCTTGCGTTTTTATTTTTGGCGAATATAATAATTCGCTAAATCAGTACCGTCTTACTTATACTTTAATACACACTATAGTAATGAGCGAAATTGGTTAATTTAGTTCATTTCGATAATAACCATGTTAAATTAACCTAATGGTTTACCCAACTACCATTTTTTCTGAAATTTTTTTTTCGATTTGCGATCAACCTTTAAACTAAAAAATAACCAAATGAATTAAAATCAATAAAATACTCTCCAGTAAAACCAATAACAAACACCAAAAAAATTGTAGTTTTCCTGTTGCAACAAAAAACAGACTTCGATTCGAATCCGAGTTGAAAAATAACAGTTTTTTGACATTTTTATTTTTCCATAGCAAACATTTTTTTTTAAAGCAATTAAATTATTTATCATTTTATAAATATATTTCTCCTCAGATTTACTTTGACGTTTAAATGTTATTTCGATGACATATACACTGCGTTCCATTGGAAACAATTTGCTACTGCCAAGTACTTGTGAGCAGATGGTCAATGAAACGCGAACTTTTGTGACAGTAGTAAAACATAACCTCAATTTAAATATGCTAGATTTTTGCAAAAAGTACGTTGTTCCATTTAAATAATAAAAATACACAATAGTAAACTAAGCTTACTAAGTAGCGCCAGCGGAAGAAGAAGAAGAATAGTAAACTAACAAATATATAATATTCCATTTTTTAAATCAACATTCTTTCTAATGACTAAAAAACACGGGAAAACACGTTGACTGATTTGGAGCCTCTAAGGATGGATTGTATGAATGAGAATAGATAAAAAAAAATCCGAGAGTATAGATTAATCTTCAATCACGGATTATTTTTTTCATCGATTGTATAAACAAAGATATATTATTTATGTATCCTTTGTTTATTGCAGTTTTATAGCAGTTTTGTATTGACTGGCAACCCTTTTCCTTTGACGTTTATGTTTATTTTGTTTATACTTTTTTTTGATTTTATATTATTGTGCGCATATTTATTTATTTTCAAGAATAAAATAGAAATTTATGTATTTAATATAATATAAAATAATTGAATCTTTTATTATTATTGATAAGGATTATATTTTTCTGTGTATATAGAAAACGGCATCAGTTTTCCTTACAGGTTACTATTATAGAAAATAAGAATTCAATTTCTTCATTACTCATTTTTCTTTTTCGGCAATCCATTTTATTGTATTGTTTTTTTTCTCCTGTTTATTATAACAATAACTAAGTATCCGGCTTGACATTTTATCAAACAATCAAAACGGAATCTTAATTAAAACATACATATACCACACAAAGTTTTGAAAATTCAAAAAAACAACAACAAAAACATTTATCCTCTGATTTTTACTGGCTTTACACCGTAGATAGTTTAATATGTAGCAAAATAGTATAATACTATTTTACTATCTACCGTAGTCGGTTTTACACCGCATAAAATATTCATAAAAAACAGAAAATTATAACAAAATAATGAAAAAGAATAATTTTAAAATACACAAAAACGTTTCTATACTAATTTATCTATAAGCCACTGTCAAAAGTTTTCTTCTACAATAAAATAAAATAAAATATAATAGAGGCATGTGAAGTTAGCCCAGGATTTTATCCCAGAAAATAAAAAAATTTAATCAGGCAATACTAATAAAATTATGCAACATATATTCATATGTGAAGTTATCCCAGCCCAGGATTTTATTATATTTAATTAAAATAAATATATTTTCATTAAAATCAGACCAATGAAAACAAAGAAAATCCAATATAAATTATTTCAGTTATGTACTTATAAAATACAAATTGGTTTAAAACATGAAATTCATAATTAACAGTATTGAAAATAAATCGCAATATTATCATTTTATATTGTGGTGCTCGAAAACTAAAAATCTCTCGGATTGGGGCTATATAGTTTTGAAATGGGCATACAAGAGCTAATATGGCTTTGTCTTGCAACTCCATAGCATTACTCAGTTTTGATCAGTTTTTATTGTGGTGCTCGAAAACTAAAAATCTCTCGGATTGGGGCTATATAGTTTTAAAATGGGCATACAAGGGGCTAATTATTGTGGTAGTTTCACGATGATCGGTATGTTGCAAGTTGCCGAAATATGGCTTTGTCTTGCAACTCTATAGCATATACTCAGTTCTAATCAGTTTTTATTGTGGTGTTCGAAAACTAAAAATCTCTCGGATTGGGGCTATATGGTAATTAATTTAATAATTTATTAGACGTATTTTTACTGTGTAAATGTAGTCATTTAATAAAGTAAAGTTATTCATAATAACTGCATTTCATGACATCAATCTATCTGGATTAAATCACATTTTACATGCAAACTTTGATCCAAAAACAAATTTGGATCAAAATGTGTCTATGGTTTGTATGTAAAATGTGATTTCATCCAGTGCTGAGATGTTCTAACATCACTTTCGATTCGTTTTCGATAGTATTTTGTCCCTTGTAACAAGAACAAAATTGTACGCTATTTTCTTCTTTCATTACAATTTTTCTGATGCGATCTCAGCCTTCTGTATACTTTTCCTTTTCTTCACATCGATAAAATATCGCAAACAAAATTTTTTGTGATAAAGAGTGATGAATGAAAGTAGAAATAGAATGATGTTTCATGAGAGCATGCTGAGATTGCATGAAAAAGCTTGATTCAAAAGTCGAAATAGTATACAATTTTATTCTTGAAAAGAGAGGCATGAATACTATCGAACATCGAAAAAAGTGATGTTAAAACATCTCAGCACAAGGCCCGTATTCTTGAAATTCAATGAAAAAAGTCGCCGGTGACTTTGGTATAAAACAGTTTAAATTTTTGACTGTAATTATCTAATGATGTATTTCACTAGGAAATTATCGAAGACTTTTTCGGGTGAATTTCAAGAATACGGGCCCAGATGCTTGGTTTCATGGAATGCTGCTATTATATAACCCTCAAAAACCTTCTAACATTAATTTTAAATGTTCCTGCTACCTATTTTTAAATTATCTGCAAAAATTTTTGAAAATTAACAAATCGACGAATTTCGCTTGGTACCATGACTATTATACCGAATAGCCAGAATATATCACCTTTCCCTGTACTCTCCGAAACGTTTCGTTTTCTAAGCTTCACACTCTCATTCATGCAGGAGAGCCCGTTTATAGCGATCCTTGTTCATACAACCATTCATATGGAGCGCCCAAACCAATAGGATCCATTTCACATAATTAATTATTAATAATTTACAATTATGCATTAATAATTAATATTTGGTAAACTACAGAACAACTTTGTTCCTTGCGATATTCGTCGATTTGTTAAATTTCAAAAAATTTTGCAAGAGCCCTGCGGCTCATATCCAAATGGCACTGAGTTCTTTGATTTGCAGATAATTGCAACTTGCAACATACCGATCATCGTGAAACTACCACAATAATTAGCCCCTTGTATGCCCATTTCAAAACTATATAGCCCCAATCCGAGAGATTTTTAGTTTTCGAGCACCACAATAAAAAATGATAATATTGCGATTTATTTTCAATACTGTTAATTATGAATTTTATGTTTTAAACCAATTTGTATTTTATAAGTACATAACTGAAATAATTTATATTGGATTTTCTTTGTTTTCATTGGTCTGATTTTAATGAAAATATACTTATTTTAATTAAATATAATAAAATCCTGGGCTGGGATAACTTCACATATGAATATATGTTGCATAATTTTATTAGTATTGCCTGATTAAATTTTTTTATTTTTTGGGATAAAATCCTGGGCTAACTTCACATGCCTATATAATAGGTATTAAAATTTGATAGCTATCAAATCAAAATATTATATTTTATTTTTGCTATTATACTATCAAAACATCGGTTTTACACCGAAAAGCAAAATATACTATTTTGCTATTATACTATCTACGGTGTAAAGCCAGTATTAGACAACAAAAACAGAAGATAGAAACAGAGGATAAAAAAGAATCCGCAGATTAATCCACCGATTAATCGTCGTTCATACAATGCAAATCGGTGGATTAATCATCTATTCGGCTCCATACAATCCACCCTAAATGTTTTGGTAAATTATTTTTTGTGAATAAAATCTGATACAGACTGTAATTGATCAATTTATGTCTGCCTTATATTATTCATATATAATTTTTTATTATGCACGTCAAAAGTGACTGTATCGCTTAGCAGATTGATGGCAAACATAGGGGGGCCCCGCCCTAGGAAGCGAAGACTTATAATGTCAACGGTACAGTCAATCCTGTTGTATGGAGCTGAGATTTGGGCCGGTGCGATGGAGGTCAAAAATAACGGACGAGGATGATATCCAAGAATGCAAACATCGATAATGAACAAGTAACACTTGATACCAAAAGTGCATACATAAAAAAAAATGCACATGATATAATTTTATATTAGAACATAAGTTTTCGTAAAATAAACCAAACTTACCATATATACAATCCAATTTACCATATGTACTCCTTAGAATTAAAAATGCTAAGCTAAAACTTACCATCTGTAAGTTCTGTTATAATTAAATATATTATGCTTCTCAGAATTAAAAGTGTTAATAAAAACCTATCGAGAAGGGGAATTAAAAAAAGTATAAAATAAGAAACATTTGAGAAGAAACTAGAAGTTAAGAACTGGCACCCTAAAGAGATGCACTAAAATTGTAACTCAAACAAACCATTATATCTAAAGATTTAATAAATAAAAAATAAATAAATAAAGTCTTGTTTTCTTAAGAAAGCAAGAGCAAAAAATAAAATTCATGCGCTTATTGCACATTGTCCGAAGCTGCAGCCTTAGTCGTCGCCGGAGTCATCCCGATAGATTTGCTGGTGCTGGAGCGTCGGGAGATCGGTAAGGATTCTACGGTGAGAGCCCGCAGGATTACGCTTGTGGCATGGCAGGATCGATGGGATGGGTTGAATAGTGGTCGATGGACGGCCCGATTGATTCGGGACCTTGATGAAATACGACATGTACGTTGGAAATGGGATTCTAAAATAATTTTCGAATAAAGTTCTGGAATATGGCCAAGTACGATGGAATTTGGATATTCCTTAACCGATTATTATGACCATTGATATATACCTTGGAAATAGGATTTTAAAATTATTTCTAGATACAATTCTGGAATATGCCCAAGTATGATGGAACTTCCCTGTTTCTTAACTGATTAATAAAAATGATAGAGGAAATTCGACAAATCAATTGGAAAATGCATTCTTAAATGATTTTAAGATTAAATTTTGAAAAGTGGGCAATTAGGATAACCCTTAGCTAATTTTAATCTGGAGGAGGTTGTGAGGAAATTTCAATATGGCTTTTAAATTGTTGTCTGATAAGGTTTCTGTAAATCATGCAGCTATTGAAATTTCTTTGTGGCAGCTTAAACGTATACTTCATTTGCTTAACGATCGAGATTTTCTTCGGAATAATATTCAAGTTCGCCTAGAAATTTTTCTCGCTAATCCTTCGCTTTAAACGTTGGGGTATGTTTTCTGAGTATTTACTATCAGAGCTATAAGTTTGGCCATGCTTAGAAAAATGAAGTGTGTGGCCGAGACGCGCTGAAGAATTAAAACTACTAACGGTAGTGTAGAGTCTAGGAAATAGCAGTATCATTTAGAATCACATTTCCATCGCAAATCTTAAATTTCATCATAATCGATTAAGGAATAGCCAAGTTTTATTCTAATTGGCCATATTCCAGAATTTCATCCAAAAATCATTTTAGAATCCTATTTCCAACACACATGTCGAATTTCATCATAATCGGATGAGATATGGGCAAGGTCAATCATGCTTGGTCATATTCCTGAACTTCATCAAAAAACCTTTTTAGAATTTCATTTTCAACGCACATGCCAAGTTTCATAATAATCGGTTGAGAAATAGAAAAGATCCATCCTACTTAGCGATACTAAGTTTGTCCAAAAATTATTTTAGGATCCCATTTCTATTGCGGATGACAAATTTCACTAAAATCCGTTATGAAATAGATATGTTTTATCCTAATTGGCTTTTGTAAAATCTGTATATGTGTAAGATATTTAAACAAATCCACACGCCTTGACCAATTTGAACCCAACTTTATACAAATATTGCTTTTTGGAGGTTGAGCTGAAGACTGGCTTAAGAGATTCAGTTTGGGTTTGATTTGGGAGTAGTTAATTTTTAAGGCCGAAGCCCTGATCACCTAATGAGATTTCAGCCCTTTATATTTTTTTTGTTGCATCACTCTGTGGGTGAGTACCTAAAATACTTTCTGGCCAACATTGTAGACTATAGGTCGAGTTCTTAAATTGTATCTATTTGCGCTTTTCAAGTATGCCTTTTCGATATCTGCCTTGACCTACCCAAGGATGATAGATAACCTGTTTGGTAAGGGAAGAATTATTTCACCGTCTGACAATGTTCCAAGCTGTCTTAGCAGTCTATAGTCATTTGCATGATTTATCTTGTGGTATCCGAAGTGAAGAAAATGAGGAGAATTTCTAACGGTTTCATGTACCCCATTGCGAAGTGCGGATGCTATCTCGGATAAATGTTTATCCCAGTGGGTATGTTTACTGCCTATGTAAGCTCTGATAGAGGCCAAAATTGGGCGATTGAATCGTTCAGACTGGTTTAACTCGGGTGAATAGATAGCGGTTTTAGAATCAGCTACGCTATAACTATTTAGTAGATTTTTATATTCAGCACTTTTAAACTTCGATCCATTGTCCGAGTGAATTGTCTCCGCCACTCCATATGCAAAAAATATTTTATTTTTCAGAAATTCCACTATCTGTTGTGAAATACTCTTTTTTAATGCCTTCAAAACAACGAATTTCGTGAAATGGTCCAGAATTATTGAAATTATCGTTTTTCCTTGAGTAGATCGAGTATATGGCCCAAGTAAATCTACATAAACTCGATGCCAATAATAATTTGATGCACATTTGCTTTTGACATTTTACAGGTGTCACATTTTGAAATAAACTCTTTCCCTTTTCTTGTCATACCAGACCAGTAATAAAATCTTCGTAATATCTCCAATGTGTAAGCAATTCCTCCATACGATACTAACGGATCACTATGTTCCTTCTCTATCAGTTGGTTTCTTATTTTTATTGGTGTCCATAATTACCAGATAGATACGTCTGATAACTCGTTTTTAATTTTGGTTCTAGCTGAATTAATATACGTTTATTATCTACGCGAAATGCTGGAAACCCGTTTGGATCAAGTACAATTTTTGAATTTAATGACTTGTATTCTTCTTCTTCGAACTCGGACGATTCTATTCCTGTTAATGCATTAATTTTTAATTCGTTGGACAAATGCTCTTCGTTAAAATCACAGTAAATACGCGATAGCATATCTGGAACAACATTTTCTTTACCTTTTTGATGCTCTATAGTAAACCGGTATCGCTGTAATTTTTAGCTCCACTGAGCCTCTTTAGACTAGCATGGTCGGTAATCAACATGAATTCATGGCCCTCCACGTAAGGTCTAAATTTTTGTATTGCTAGGATTGCTGCCAAACATTCTAGTTCAGTGACTGAATAGTTTGTTTGTGCTTTTTTAGTTTTTGAGACATATATATAGGCTATGGGCCGTTCATTTTATTCTGCGGCTTTTTGATACAAAACTGCACCCACGCTTCTGTTCTTGCATCGCATCGTATGAAAAAATGTTGGTGATAAGAAGCATTCACCAATACCGGAGCTGTCGTCAAAAGTGTTTCTAACTGCCTGAAAGCGTCTTGTGCCTCATTAGTCCAACAAAACTTTCCTTTTTAAGCAATCTGTGATATAGGAGCTGTGATTGAAGCGAAATTTAAGATAAACCTGCGATACCAGCTGGCCATTCCGAACAGTCTTCTTGTCTCTCGTATGTTTTCAGGTGCACGTAAGTTAATTATTGCGTCTATTTTGTTCGGGTCAGGTCGCAAGCCCTCTTCGTCTACTAGATATCCTAAATATCTAATTTCTCGCATAATGAAGTTACTTTTCGCGACGTTAATAGTCAGTGCCGCCGTCCGTAATAAGTCTGCAACCAACTCTAGCAATTCAAAGTGCTCCCTCAATGTGTCATAGATGACCAGCAAATCATCCAAATACACAAAAACTCTATCTTGAGGTTCGTGAGGGACTACTTGGTGCATCAGCCGACACATTGATTGGGCTGCATTACACAGCCCAAATGACATCACTCTGAATTGATAGAGTGGTCGCCCTGGTATCGTAAAACAGTCTTGTCACGTGATGATTGTTGATGAAAATGATATGCGGATTTATTCATTATTTTACAAATATTTGATTTATTCATTATTTTTAAAATGTTACAAATATTTGTCTGTTGAAATCGATTATTTTAAATATCCAGTAATGTACCCCAGCTATCAGTGTCATCAACTCGCTCTCAAAGTCTCAATTCATACGAAATCTAAAAGTAAACAAATAAATTTATAAAACTATTTCAATATACTTACCAATAAACTTAAATTAAAAGGTGACCATGATGAAGCCTGAAAGGATAAGAAATAGTTAACACTATATAAGAAATTGTTCTAAATAATTTTATTATATAATTTAAATTACTTACTTGTAACATTGTATAATTTGTTTTCACGATGAACTGTCAAATTGTTAAATCTGTTACTTTTGATGTTACAAAATTGTAATAGATTTATTATTCGAACATCGATTAGTTCTCTCCATCGAATATAAAATTATAGTGGCGTATTTGTAAAGAAAATTGAAACACCGAAAATGACAGATTTGACAATAAAAAATAAAACTTTTGTAAAATAACAATTGGGGCTCTCTTCTCTTATCAACCGGCGACACAAGAGGTTATAAATTAAAACGTACAAAATAAAATTAATAAAAGGAAAATTATATTTGTGGTACATTTGGTATTTAAGTTTAGTCATTAACCGCGTACATTTCCTAACCGATCACATCTTTATATACAATGATTCCGCAAGCGGATTCCGCCAGAAAACGTCTTGTAAGTCTAGTCCCGTAATGTACTTTGTCTCTACCAATAGAGGGTCTACCAAGAAGTCCGTCAATTATGGGGAGTGGGTTGAGTTCAGTTTTCGTGCGTTCTTGCCTTTCCGTTCGGTTTCCGTAGTCATTCAAAACCATTCAAAGCTATTTATTATTATTTGTTATTAAGGTGTGTTGCTAAATAGAATAATTAGAAATATTATTGTTATAAGCAATTTTACACTGGTACAAATTTTCAACAAGAACTCAAAATTAACGAAACATCCGTATACAAAATTTATTAAATTAGCAAAATGTTGTTGGCCCCAGTATGGTTACTTTTTAGTCTGATTTTTTTTTTTTTTTTGAGGTATGGCCTCCACTTTTAGGCGTTGTTTTTTATGAAGGCAGGTCTTTGTATAATTATTGTGGTGGTATAAACTATCACTTGGCTTATTAAAAATTGTAATTTTCTTGGACAATGGACATGAAATATCGGAACGATATAAATACAAGGAATAATACAGCAACCTAAATTTGCTATTGCGTTGATTTTAATTTTATTTGTATATTTTACAATCGAATGCCTACGAAAAAAAATTGCCTTTCGTTGTCATCAATTACAAACAAAACCATTTATATTGTTACAAAACTAACACAAAATAAATTTATTAGCAAACATTTGTCTCTTGTATTTAATATCGTGGCACATTTCTTTTTATTACTGACCAAAAATGCAATTAGGAAGAAAAATCACCCTTAATTGTTATTTTTGGGTTTCGGTAGGTTACTAATGAATGGCAAATGAAAATTTATTTCTGTATCGTTATAATTACTATTTCTAAGATCATTTATGGTTAAATTTTGTACAAAATCTTATTTTAAAGTGATTGATTATATTGTTTACTGATACTTAGTTTACTTTGGGTTAAAAATTGTTTGGGATACATTTTTTTTTTGTACATCGTTTAGTTGAAATTTTATATATGACACGAAGACTGTAATTAATTTCAAAACTTTATTAATTTTAAAAGAAATTCGAAATAAACCAAAGTTTAGATTTATTATTATCTTTACTTGTGCAAATGAATATTTCAAAAATGTTACCCTTCAATTTAAGCGCAGAAATTTTTCTCAGGAGAACACTCTATTTACCTTCACCCCAACATAAAAACAAGTAGTTTATCATAAACAAACATAATGTACAATTTTTCATGATTTATGTTTCTGGGAGACGAAACATCTTTAGGTTAGAAAATTATTATTTTAAGCAATCAAATAAATTGCAACATTACGAAATATTTATGTCCTCAATATAAAATGAAAAAATTGTCAATAAGTCACAGAAAAAAAGGAGCTTGACAAGCTATTAAGATTGGGGTAGTCGATTTGAGTAAAGAATTTAGTAAAAACAGTACGGGCAAATACATAAAAAAGAACAAAATAAATTTATTATTCGTCATAATGGAAACTTCAAAGATATATTTGCTCCATAATACAAAAATAGCAAAAAAATTAAATTTGGTAATGGAAAAGTAGCTAGATTGAGTGTTGTATAGTAATAATTCAATTGGTTCAGGCTCGACGGAAGAATTTGTTTCAAATTAAATTAAATTTAACCTACACTACACCTACTACCCTAGAATTTCTCAAAGATATAAAACTGTTACATTTTTAGCTTCATAATTAAAAAATTAAATATAATGATCTATCTGTCAATGGAGTATACAGTACACTTGTAAAGCTGAGTTTATGACATAGGAAGATAGGAAGATAAGAAGATACGAAGATTGACACGACCAACTAAATTATTCAAAATATCAAAAGCCCCGCCTACTACTTAGTTCTATGCTCTATTTGAAAAATTTCTTACTTTTGAACATATTAGCTAGTGATATTTTAAATAATTTGATTGCTCGAGTCAATATTCCTATCTTCCTATGTCATAAACACAACTTAAGTTTTATTTGTAAAACACATAAAAATGGTCTTAAGAACGGTTACATATTAAGTTTTACACGAGTTAATTAGTTAATTAGAAAAAAATAAAAAAATAAAAATTGTAATCTAAAGTAAAAATTAAAAAGTTAAAAGATATAAGTTATAAGTTATAAGTTATAAGTTATAAGTTATAAGTTATAAGTTATAAGTTATAAGTTATAAGTTATAAGTTATAAGTTATAAGTTATAAGTTATAAGTTATAAGTTATAAGTTATAAGTTATAAGTTATAAGTTATAAGTTATAAGTTATAAGTTATAAGTTATAAGTTATAAGTTATAAGTTATAAGTTATAAGTTATAAGTTATAAGTTATAAGTTATAAGTTATAAGTTATAAGTTATAAGTTATAAGTTATAAGTTATAAGTTATAAGTTATAAGTTATAAGTTATAAGTTATAAGTTATAAGTTATAAGTTATAAGTTATAAGTTATAAGTTATAAGTTATAAGTTATAAGTTATAAGTTATAAGTTATAAGTTATAAGTTATAAGTTATAAGTTATAAGTTATAAGTTATAAGTTATAAGTTATAAGTTATAAGTTATAAGTTATAAGTTATAAGTTATAAGTTATAAGTTATAAGTTATAAGTTATAAGTTATAAGTTATAAGTTATAAGTTATAAGTTATAAGTTATAAGTTATAAGTTATAAGTTATAAGTTATAAGTTATAAGTTATAAGTTATAAGTTATAAGTTATAAGTTATAAGTTATAAGTTATAAGTTATAAGTTATAAGTTATAAGTTATAAGTTATAAGTTATAAGTTATAAGTTATAAGTTATAAGTTATAAGTTATAAGTTATAAGTTATAAGTTATAAGTTATAAGTTATAAGTTATAAGTTATAAGTTATAAGTTATAAGTTATAAGTTATAAGTTATAAGTTATAAGTTATAAGTTATAAGTTATAAGTTATAAGTTATAAGTTATAAGTTATAAGTTATAAGTTATAAGTTATAAGTTATAAGTTATAAGTTATAAGTTATAAGTTATAAGTTATAAGTTATAAGTTATAAGTTATAAGTTATAAGTTATAAGTTATAAGTTATAAGTTATAAGTTATAAGTTATAAGTTATAAGTTATAAGTTATAAGTTATAAGTTATAAGTTATAAGTTATAAGTTATAAGTTATAAGTTATAAGTTATAAGTTATAAGTTATAAGTTATAAGTTATAAGTTATAAGTTATAAGTTATAAGTTATAAGTTATAAGTTATAAGTTATAAGTTATAAGTTATAAGTTATAAGTTATAAGTTATAAGTTATAAGTTATAAGTTATAAGTTATAAGTTATAAGTTATAAGTTATAAGTTATAAGTTATAAATATTATAAAATAGTTATAAGTTATAAGTTATAAGTTATAAGTTATAAGTTATAAGTTATAAGTTATAAGTTATAAGTTATAAGTTATAAGTTATAAGTTATAAGTTATAAGTTATAAGTTATAAGTTATAAGTTATAAGTTATAAGTTATAAGTTATAAGTTATAAGTTATAAGTTATAAGTTATAAGTTATAAGTTATAAGTTATAAGTTATAAGTTATAAGTTATAAGTTATAAGTTATAAGTTATAAGTTATAAGTTATAAGTTATAAGTTATAAGTTATAAGTTATAAGTTATAAGTTATAAGTTATAAGTTATAAGTTATAAGTTATAAGTTATAAGTTATAAGTTATAAGTTATAAGTTATAAGTTATAAGTTATAAGTTATAAGTTATAAGTTATAAGTTATAAGTTATAAGTTATAAGTTATAAGTTATAAGTTATAAGTTATAAGTTATAAGTTATAAGTTATAAGTTATAAGTTATAAGTTATAAGTTATAAGTTATAAGTTATAAGTTATAAGTTATAAGTTATAAGTTATAAGTTATAAGTTATAAGTTATAAGTTATAAGTTATAAGTTATAAGTTATAAGTTATAAGTTATAAGTTATAAGTTATAAGTTATAAGTTATAAGTTATAAGTTATAAGTTATAAGTTATAAGTTATAAGTTATAAGTTATAAGTTATAAGTTATAAGTTATAAGTTATAAGTTATAAGTTATAAGTTATAAGTTATAAGTTATAAGTTATAAGTTATAAGTTATAAGTTATAAGTTATAAGTTATAAGTTATAAGTTATAAGTTATAAGTTATAAGTTATAAGTTATAAGTTATAAGTTATAAGTTATAAGTTATAAGTTATAAGTTATAAGTTATAAGTTATAAGTTATAAGTTATAAGTTATAAGTTATAAGTTATAAGTTATAAGTTATAAGTTATAAGTTATAAGTTATAAGTTATAAGTTATAAGTTATAAGTTATAAGTTATAAGTTATAAGTTATAAGTTATAAGTTATAAGTTATAAGTTATAAGTTATAAGTTATAAGTTATAAGTTATAAGTTATAAGTTATAAGTTATAAGTTATAAGTTATAAGTTATAAGTTATAAGTTATAAGTTATAAGTTATAAGTTATAAGTTATAAGTTATAAGTTATAAGTTATAAGTTATAAGTTATAAGTTATAAGTTATAAGTTATAAGTTATAAGTTATAAGTTATAAGTTATAAGTTATAAGTTATAAGTTATAAGTTATAAGTTATAAGTTATAAGTTATAAGTTATAAGTTATAAGTTATAAGTTATAAGTTATAAGTTATAAGTTATAAGTTATAAGTTATAAGTTATAAGTTATAAGTTATAAGTTATAAGTTATAAGTTATAAGTTATAAGTTATAAGTTATAAGTTATAAGTTATAAGTTATAAGTTATAAGTTATAAGTTATAAGTTATAAGTTATAAGTTATAAGTTATAAGTTATAAGTTATAAGTTATAAGTTATAAGTTATAAGTTATAAGTTATAAGTTATAAGTTATAAGTTATAAGTTATAAGTTATAAGTTATAAGTTATAAGTTATAAGTTATAAGTTATAAGTTATAAGTTATAAGTTATAAGTTATAAGTTATAAGTTATAAGTTATAAGTTATAAGTTATAAGTTATAAGTTATAAGTTATAAGTTATAAGTTATAAGTTATAAGTTATAAGTTATAAGTTATAAGTTATAAGTTATAAATTATAAGTTATAAGTTATAAGTTATAAGTTATAAGTTATAAGTTATAAGTTATAAGTTATAAGTTATAAGTTATAAGTTATAAGTTATAAGTTATAAGTTATAAGTTATAAGTTATAAGTTATAAGTTATAAGTTATAAGTTATAAGTTATAAGTTATAAGTTATAAGTTATAAGTTATAAGTTATAAGTTATAAGTTATAAGTTATAAGTTATAAGTTATAAGTTATAAGTTATAAGTTATAAGTTATAAGTTATAAGTTATAAGTTATAAGTTATAAGTTATAAGTTATAAGTTATAAGTTATAAGTTATAAGTTATAAGTTATAAATTATAAGTTATAAGTTATAAGTTATAAGTTATAAATTATAAGTTATAAGTTATAAGTTATAAGTTATAAATTATAAGTTATAAGTTATAAGTTATAAGTTATAAGTTATAAGTTATAAGTTATAAGTTATAAGTTATAAGTTATAAGTTATAAGTTATAAGTTATAAGTTATAAGTTATAAGTTATAAGTTTAATTTATTATTAGTATAATATTATAAATTATAAGTTATAAGTTATAAGTTATAAGTTATAAGTTATAAATTATAAGTTATAAGTTATAAGTTATAAGTTATAAATTATAAGTTATAAGTTATAAGTTATAAGTTATAAGTTATAAGTTATAAGTTATAAGTTATAAGTTATAAGTTATAAGTTATAAGTTATAAGTTATAAGTTATAAGTTATAAGTTATAAGTTATAAGTTATAAGTTATAAGTTATAAGTTATAAGTTATAAGTTATAAGTTATAAGTTATAAGTTATAAGTTATAAGTTATAAGTTATAAGTTATAAGTTATAAGTTATAAGTTATAAGTTATAAGTTATAAGTTATAAGTTATAAGTTATAAGTTATAAGTTATAAGTTATAAGTTATAAGTTATAAGTTATAAATTATAAGTTATAAGTTATAAGTTATAAGTTATAAATTATAAGTTATAAGTTATAAGTTATAAGTTATAAATTATAAGTTATAAGTTATAAGTTATAAGTTATAAGTTATAAGTTATAAGTTATAAGTTATAAGTTATAAGTTATAAGTTATAAGTTATAAGTTATAAGTTATAAGTTATAAGTTATAAGTTATAAGTTATAAGTTATAAGTTATAAGTTATAAGTTATAAGTTATAAGTTATAAGTTATAAGTTATAAGTTATAAGTTATAAGTTATAAGTTATAAGTTATAAGTTATAAGTTATAAGTTATAAGTTATAAGTTATAAGTTATAAGTTATAAGTTATAAGTTATAAGTTATAAGTTATAAGTTATAAGTTATAAGTTATAAGGTATAAGTTATAAGTTATAAATTATAAGTTATAAGTTATAAATTATAAGTTATAAGTTATAAGTTATAAGTTATAAGTTATAAATTATAAGTTATAAGTTATAAGTTATAAGTTATAAGTTATAAGTTATAAGTTATAAGTTATAAGTTATAAGTTATAAGTTATAAGTTATAAGTTATAAGTTATAAGTTATAAGTTATAAGTTATAAGTTATAAGTTATAAGTTATAAGTTATAAGTTATAAGTTATAAGTTATAAGTTATAAGTTATAAGTTATAAGTTATAAGTTATAAGTTACATGTTATAAGTTATAAGTTATAAGTTATAAGTTATAAGTTATAAGTTATAAGTTACATGTTATAAGTTATAAGTTATAAGTTATAAGTTATAAGTTATAAGTTATAAGTTATAAGTTATAAGTTATAAGTTATAAGTTATAAGTTATATAGTGAATTTAACTCAATTTTAAAGTCAGAAGACCGGTTTCGGACATTCTTCCTTTGTCGATTCTGTATTACTCAGTAATACTAGAGTAGTCATCTAGAGTAATACAGAATCGACAAAGGGCGAATGTCCGAAACCGGTCTTCTGACTTTAAAATTTAATTAAATTCACTATAAGAAATAATTTAAGCTTTGTTTTTTGTTAATTTGTGCATCGTTTTATATTTGTATATGTAAAAAAATTTTAAAATATCAATAAATATAATTTATATTTAAAATGACAATTTGATAGTTTTTTAAATAAACAGTATTTTTATTTGAAATCATTATTAATTGTGTAATTATATAAGCATTTGAAATAATGAAAAGAGAAATGCGACTTCGCACAACAACATTTGAAATAAGGAAAAGGTGTTGTGCATGCATACGGAGTAGAGGAGAACAATTCGAACAAATATTATAACTCATATTTAATAAAAACATAATAAAGATAAAAAGAATTTTCATGATCCTGACAACTTCTATCTCTTATTTTAACCATACTATAAATAATTCCTCCAATATGTAGCATACCGTCGGAAAGGGTATAAACCAGACATCTTTTTAAAACAAACTTATGTTCAAAATGTTGTTTATTTTTTTTTTTATATTAAATTTAGAAGTTGAAATTGTTCATACATTTACACATTTTCAAGACTTTCGAAGCTCATATAATTTATTTTCTTGAAGCCAATTGTACCAAATAATGATTTATTTAGACTAAAAATACATTGCAGAATACATCAAAAGTTATTTCGTGCTATTACAATCACAAACAAAAAAAATATGACGATTTAAAGGCGAGATTTCAGGTAATTTAAATAAAACACGAAAAAAATTCATATCTCAGTTACCGTGTCACTTAGGACGTAGAGTTGTATGGGTGAAAACTAGCCAATGACCCAAACAATCTCCCAAAAAATTGTGTCGGTCCATGTGCCGAACACCCTGTATACATATATGTATAATATAATAAATATTAAGGGAGAACACCACTGTGAGATTTTCAAAAAATCGATTTTTTTTTTGCCTTTAAAAAATCCTTTAGACCCTCAAAAATATGATACAAATTCGTTTATAGCTAAAAAAAATTTGTTTTAGAAGGTTTTCAAGCATTTTCCTGAGAGCTCTTATTGAGAGGTTATTGATACCAAAAACTTTAAACGCGTTTTTCTCGAAACCGTGTTTTGGAAATCTGCACGCAGCAGAACTCAATCAATGTTTGTTCAATCGACTTGAAAATTTAACTGTAGCTTCTTAAATAGATTTAAAATCGAAGTACATGAGTTTTTTTTGATTCATTAAAAATTAAAAAAGGTATACAACTTTTTATACGAAAATTATAGTCGAAAAATGAAACTTTTTTTCAAACTTGTCTCAATTTTTATTTTTTCGAATTTTTTAATTTCCTCATGTACTTCGATGCTAAAACTAATATATTTCATGAAAATATTTTATTTTTTGTTCCAGGAACAAATTTAAGACACTTCTACTGCGTGCAGCGGAGCGACTCTAGGCAAAATCAATTCTACTAAAGCTACTCTAGCGCCGCCATGTTGTATTTTTTTTTACATAAAACATTTTTTTTGTTTACTTAAATATATGCCAAATATAGCCTAAAAGTTTTTTTTTCTCTAAACCCAACTTGTTTCTCAAAAAAAAATACCAAACTATGCACTTGAAAATGGTAGGTCATAGTGGTGTTCTCCCTTAAATCCCTCTAATGCATAACTCCGCCTAAAGGCGGACTTTACGTTATCTTGAATTATATAATTTTACGTTATCATGCATATTTTTTTCTTCAGTTTTTACATGAGCGATTCTCTTTTAAAGTACTCTCGTCATAACGGTTTAGTTTTTGTTGTTGTAATATGCACATTTGTTCAACAACTACCAGTTGAAGTAAAAATTTTGATAGAAAATGATTAAAAAATCATGCATTAGAGGGTTAATCAAATATACAGTACATGTATAAATATATTCAATCCACGTGATTCCTATTCTATAAATAAAAACTAGGGGACCCCTGTGCAATTGCACAGTTTTATTATTTATGTGAAACATTTTTGCTAAACAAAATTAAACGCGTTCTATTTTATTAGAATTCGAAGTCTTTTTTTCGTGGGGGCAACCTGTAAGTGAAGTATTCCTTTTGCAGAAGTTGTTTGTATTTAATATGGCAAAAATGTTTCACATAAATAATAAAATTGTGCAATTGCACAGGGGTCCCCTAGTAACCAAATATTTTACTTTAAATTAAACATTCCGCTTTATAGTTATTAAGGCTGGTATTCACGTTCAATTAAATTGCGCAATATAATTGTGTGACGTCATTATATTGCACAATATACTCAAATTGTATTCAACATTTTTGGATTTTATTGTGCAATTGTGGGCGTAACACAATTATATTGCGCAATTTAATTGAACGTGAATACCGGCCTTTACAGTAATTACACAATAAAATACGTGGTACGAATACTACAACAAATTATTTAAAAACTTTTATAGTATGAGTTGTAGATTGTAGCAAGCTATGAAAATTTTTCTGAAAATTATTTTTTTCTGTCATAAACTTTATAGCATGCTATGTTTGAAATAATATAACAATGAAATTTAAATAAATACCAAGTAATTTCAAACAGGCAAGCCATTGTAGTGTGGGGTTTCAGGCGAGCCATTGTAGTGAGAGAATGCCTCTCTTCTGATCGGAGAAATCGGAGACAAAAAATAATTACAGTAGTAGGGAGACACTTGAGGTGACCTACTTTGTTGTTGTAATTATCTAGGTCAAGGTCAGAGATAAAAAATGTACGTCAAGGT
>OY744482.1:151919644-152039461 GCA_963556165.1 Tipula helvola | reverse complement strand
GAACAATACAGCAACCTAAATTTGCTATTGCGTTGATTTTAATTATATTTGTATATTTTACAATCGAATGCCTACGAAAAAAAATTGCCTTTCGTTGTCATCAATTACAAACAAAACCATTTATATTGTTACAAAACTAACACAAAATAAATTTATTAGCAAACATTTGTCTCTTGTATTTAATATCGTGGCACATTTCTTTTTATTACTGACCAAAAATGCAATTAGGAAGAAAAATCACCCTTAATTGTTATTTTTGGGTTTCGGTAGGTTACTAATGAATGGCAAATGAAAATTTATTTCTGTATCGTTATAATTACTATTTCTAAGATCATTTATGGTTAAATTTTGTACAAAATCTTATTTTAAAGTGATTGATTATATTGTTTACTGATACTTAGTTTACTTTGGGTTAAAAATTGTTTGGGATACATTTTTTTTTTGTACATCGTTTAGTTGAAATTTTATATATGACACGAAGACTGTAATTAATTTCAAAACTTTATTAATTTTAAAAGAAATTCGAAATAAACCAAAGTTTAGATTTATTATTATCTTTACTTGTGCAAATGAATATTTCAAAAATGTTACCCTTCAATTTAAGCGCAGAAATTTTTCTCAGGAGAACACTCTATTTACCTTCACCCCCACATAAAAACAAGTAGTTTATCATAAACAAACATAATGTACAATTTTTCATGATTTATGTTTCTGGGAGACGAAACATCTTTAGGTTAGAAAATTATTATTTTAAGCAATCAAATAAATTGCAACATTACGAAATATTTATGTCCTCAATATAAAATGAAAAAATTGTCAATAAGTCACAGAAAAAAAGGAGCTTGACAAGCTATTAAGATTGGGGTAGTCGATTTGAGTAAAGAATTTAGTAAAACAATACGGGCAAATACATAAAAAAGAACAAAATAAATTTATTATTCGTCATAATGGAAACTTCAAAGATATATTTGCTCCATAATACAAAAATAGCAAAAAAATTAAATTTGGTAATGGAAAAGTAGCTAGATTGAGTGTTGTATAGTAATAATTCAAGTGGTTCAGGCTCGACGGAAGAATTTGTTTCAAATTAAATTAAATTTAACCTACACTACACCTACTACCCTAGAATTTCTCAAAGATATAAAACTGTTACATTTTTAGCTTCATAATTAAAAAATTAAATATAATGATCTATCTGTCAATGGAGTATACAGTACACTTGTAAAGCTGAGTTTATGACATAGGAAGATAGGAAGATAAGAAGATACGAAGATTGACACGACCAACTAAATTATTCAAAATATCATAAGCCCCGCCTACTACTTAGTTCTATGCCCTATTTGAAAAATTTCTTACTTTTGAACATATTAGCTAGTGATATTTTAAATAATTTGATTGCTCGAGTCAATATTCCTATCTTCCTATGTCAGACACACAACTTAAGTTTTATTTGTAAAACACATAAAAATGGTCTTAAGAACGGTTACATATTAAGTTTTACACGAGTTAATTAGTTAATTAGAAAAAAATAAAAAAATAAAAATTGTAATCTAAAGTAAAAATTAAAAAGTTAAAAGATATAAGTTATAAGTTATAAGTTATAAGTTATAAGTTATAAGTTATAAGTTATAAGTTATAAGTTATAAGTTATAAGTTATAAGTTATAAGTTATAAGTTATAAGTTATAAGTTATAAGTTATAAGTTATAAGTTATAAGTTATAAGTTATAAGTTATAAGTTATAAGTTATAAGTTATAAGTTATAAGTTATAAGTTATAAGTTATAAGTTATAAGTTATAAGTTATAAGTTATAAGTTATAAGTTATAAGTTATAAGTTATAAGTTATAAGTTATAAGTTATAAGTTATAAGTTATAAGTTATAAGTTATAAGTTATAAGTTATAAGTTATAAGTTATAAGTTATAAGTTATAAGTTATAAGTTATAAGTTATAAGTTATAAGTTATAAGTTATAAGTTATAAGTTATAAGTTATAAGTTATAAGTTATAAGTTATAAGTTATAAGTTATAAGTTATAAGTTATAAGTTATAAGTTATAAGTTATAAGTTATAAGTTATAAGTTATAAGTTATAAGTTATAAGTTATAAGTTATAAGTTATAAGTTATAAGTTATAAGTTATAAGTTATAAGTTATAAGTTATAAGTTATAAGTTATAAGTTATAAGTTATAAGTTATAAGTTATAAGTTATAAGTTATAAGTTATAAGTTATAAGTTATAAGTTATAAGTTATAAGTTATAAGTTATAAGTTATAAGTTATAAGTTATTACAGGCTTATGATTTTTATGCACTAAAAAATGAAAAATATGTACTTAAAATATGTGCTTAAAAAGAAGAAATATGCAAGTAAAATGACAAAATATGTGGTCAAAAATGTAAAAATATTTAGAAAAAAATACCAAACACACCTTAGTAAAAAAGCTTTTCAGTAAATACTTAGATGCTAACTTAGATTGTAACAGAAAACAATCAGAACGTATTTTAAGTTGGAAATGGTTAACTTTGACTGAACTTAAGATACGAGAATCGTTAAGAACTGTTTGAACTGATTTCGAGCATCGCCCTAGCATAAACGTTTTGAATTTGCGAATAAATCTATAGTTGTGCTCTAAACCTGTAAAACATTTTATAATTGTCAAGGTCTACAAATCTCTTTCAATAAATTTTCGCACTGAACTAATGTTCAGAACAGTATTACAGAACATGTACAGAACAGTATTATATTCTATCGTAAAGTTACGTAAATCTTAAATAAAACAATTATCACATAAAAATTCATAATTTCAAAATCAAATGAAATACTACAAGTACAAATATCCTTAGATTTTCAAACCTTTTCGCGTCGAATTTTGTAACATTTTTTTATACATAGAAAATGACCCTTCTACGACAACAGATGTGATTGGGCTATGTTTCAATGGTGAAATTTCAGATATCGCGAATGATTCGATCTAATTCGCATTCCCAGGATCTTCAAAACTATGTAGGTATGTAAAATATTCAAACCCGTAATTTCTGGTATGATAATATTTAATTTATTTTTAATTAGTTCACCGACAGCCCCAATAATTGCTTCCACTTTTCTATTATCTTCCATAATCAAGTTTAATTGTGCCACTAAATTTTTATTTGAAGGCTATAGGCTTTCTATTATCTTGGTTAGATGGCTATAATTGCCAGTTATGTAAACCAAGTCATTTTTCAAAGTTTATTTATCTAATATTGTCTTAGAGCAGTTTGAATATAAATAGAACCAAGTTGTCGTTTAGTTCCAAAATAATTTCTTAAGATTTTCGTAATTTTCGTTATAATATGTTACTGTATTTAGCCAAGTCTTCCAGCGAGTAAATATGGGCCGAGACAGCAACAAAGATTAGGCAATTTTTAATTTTAAAAAGCGCAATCCAAGACAGTGCTTCAAAAAAACACTTTTAATCGTCGAAACTAATCGATTTACATCGCTGAAATTTGATCGAATTGTTTCGCAAACTTTGTGTAATCCACAGGTCACAAGTAAAATTTTGGGGTAAAATACCTGAATAGATTGAGCGGCTATCACCATGTAAGGCATCGCTTCTGAAATAAAATGCTACATTTTGCCCTCTCGAATCTATCTCTTGAAAATTTAACAGAGTTGTCGAACAACCAGACGATTGTTGAATGATTGGTTTCCGTTTGGCTACCATTTCAAATACATCCAATAACCCTACTATCACATTGGCTACTTAACGTCCCCAGTACTGTAGGTACTTTCATCGACTGAAAGCCACAAATATTTATTTTGTGTTACTAGCAGTATTTTGTTAAATTTTTTGTTTTATAGTGCTTAAATTAGTGCGTTTTTTTGTTCCCTATCCAGAGCTGCCATCGAGAGCCGTCAGATAAAAGTAGCTCCCGATAGCTACTGCATATAAATAGGTAGAGCTAAATATTTTGTATATCAAGTTTCACTGAGGAATGGAATTAAAAATTTTAGTTTGGCGTTAATTAAATTTAATTTATCAATAAATAGCTTGTCAAATTTAAATTTAAGTGTATAAAATTGACTGCTCCACATATCATCTTTCGGGAGCAAATAAAAAATGCTCTAAATCGTTTGCTTAACGTTGATTCGTCCGGAAGGTTAGGTTAGGTTTGGGTGGCAGTCCTAAGGTATCGGCTTCGATACAAAAATGCTCCGCAGCCATTCTACGTACAATTTTTCTCGGATCTACTCACTGAACCATGAAGAGCGTACAATGAAGGAGCGTTGAATACACCTTACGTCCGTCCCATTGAGACCAGCCAGTTCGTCCGGTATAATCCGGTAATTTTTTTTTTTGAATCGATGAAAACACTTATTTTTTTTCGGGAATAAAATATCAGCAGCTACGTAGGATTGACATTCACAAACCCTTGTTGAATTTCGAATAACTCGAACTAGTCACTGATTGTGGAAAAAAGGCAGAGAAGTTTTTCCGTTCGCATTTCTTCCAGTTCTTGTGTTACTTATTCTTCACGTGCTGGTGTATAAGAGATTTTTGATACATCGACACCGATTTTTCACATACTTTGCAATACAAAATTTCCCCGTTTGTCTTAAAAAGCTGACCGTATTCTTTCAAAATTAATTTTGCTTTACTATTAAAGCTTTGTTTTGCTTTCGGCGTCTTAAAAATAATTGAATTCTTACTTGTGTTAAAAACATGTAAAACCCCCCAAAAAGAGACACAAGACGTTTGGATCTTACGGCAAATTGAATTATGGCAAATTTTAAAAAATAATTCACGTAGTTAATATATCTTCAGTGGCATGCTTAAAGCTGTTTAATCTGTTCAAGTTGTTTAGGTGAATTTCCTACATGTAAGCGATTTAAAGTGTAAGAAGAATTTCATAATCATTATTTCCTGCAATAGAATATTCGTTAATTACTAAAATATTTAGTAAAATATGTATTTATGGATAAATTATGTGCTAAAATGGGACAATATGTAAAAATATGCATTTATTCAGAAAAATGTAAATATATGTTGTAACAAATATGGCTCATTTTTCTCGAAAATTTCTAATTCGTAAAACGTTCTTATCCATTTTCCTTTTCCTTAACCCAAAACAAAGATGTATTTACATAAGAATCCGAAGCCTAGTTATAAGTTATAAGTTATAAGTTATAAGTTATAAGTTATAAGTTATAAGTTATAAGTTATAAGTTATAAGTTATAAGTTATAAGTTATAAGTTATAAGTTATAAGTTATAAGTTATAAGTTATAAGTTATAAGTTATAAGTTATAAGTTATAAGTTATAAGTTATAAGTTATAAGTTATAAGTTATAAGTTATAAGTTATAAGTTATAAGTTATAAGTTATAAGTTATAAGTTATAAGTTATAAGTTATAAGTTATAAGTTATAAGTTATAAGTTATAAGTTATAAGTTATAAGTTATAAGTTATAAGTTATAAGTTATAAGTTATAAGTTATAAGTTATAAATTATAAATTATAAGTTATAAGTTATAAGTTATAAGTTATAAGTTATAAGTTATAAGTTATAAGTTATAAGTTATAAGTTATAAGTTATATAAGTTATAAGTTATAAATTATAAGTTATAAGTTATAAGTTATAAGTTATAAGTTATAAGTTATATAAGTTATAAGTTATAAATTATAAGTTATAAGTTATAAGTTATAAGTTATAAGTTATAAGTTATAAGTTATAAGTTATAAATTATAAGTTATAAATTATAAGTTATAAGTTATAAGTTATAAGTTATAAGTTATAAGTTATAAGTTATAAGTTATAAATTATAAGTTATAAGTTATAAGTTATAAGTTATAAGTTATAAATTATAAGTTATAAGTTATAAGTTATAAGTTATAAATTATAAGTTATAAGTTATAAGTTATAAGTTATAAGTTATAAGTTATAAGTTATAAGTTATAAGTTATAAGTTATAAGTTATAAGTTATAAGTTATAAGTTATAAGTTATAAGTTATAAGTTATAAGTTATAAGTTATAAGTTATAAGTTATAAGTTATAAGTTATAAGTTATAAGTTATAAGTTATAAGTTATAAGTTATAAGTTATAAGTTATAAGTTATAAGTTATAAGTTATAAGTTATAAGTTATAAGTTATAAGTTATAAGTTATAAGTTATAAGTTATAAGTTATAAGTTATAAGTTATAAGTTATAAGTTATAAGTTATAAGTTATAAGTTATAAGTTATAAGTTATAAGTTATAAGTTATAAGTTATAAGTTATAAGTTATAAGTTATAAGTTATAAGTTATAAGTTATAAGTTATAAGTTATAAGTTATAAGTTATAAGTTATAAGTTATAAGTTATAAGTTATAAGTTATAAGTTATAAGTTATAAGTTATAAGTTATAAGTTATAAGTTATAAGTTATAAGTTATAAGTTATAAGTTATAAGTTATAAGTTATAAGTTATAAGTTATAAGTTATAAGTTATAAGTTATAAGTTATAAGTTATAAGTTATAAGTTATAAGTTATAAGTTATAAGTTATAAGTTATAAGTTATAAGTTATAAGTTATAAGTTATAAGTTATAAATTATAAATTATAAGTTATAAGTTATAAGTTATAAGTTATAAGTTATAAGTTATAAGTTATAAGTTATAAGTTATAAATTATAAATTATAAGTTATAAGTTATAAGTTATAAGTTATAAGTTATAAATTATAAATTATAAGTTATAAGTTATAAGTTATAAGTTATAAGTTATAAATTATAAATTATAAGTTATAAGTTATAAGTTATAAGTTATAAGTTATAAGTTATAAGTTATAAGTTATAAATTATAAATTATAAGTTATAAGTTATAAGTTATAAGTTATAAGTTATAAGTTATAAATTATAAATTATAAGTTATAAGTTATAAATTATAAATTATAAGTTATAAGTTATAAGTTATAAGTTATAAGTTATAAGTTATAAGTTATAAGTTATAAGTTATAAGTTATAAGTTATAAGTTATAAGTTATAAGTTATAAGTTATAAGTTATAAGTTATAAGTTATAAGTTATAAGTTATAAGTTATAAGTTATAAGTTATAAGTTATAAGTTATAAGTTATAAGTTATAAGTTATAAGTTATAAGTTATAAGTTATAAGTTATAAGTTATAAGTTATAAGTTATAAGTTATAAGTTATAAGTTATAAGTTATAAGTTATAAGTTATAAGTTATAAGTTATAAGTTATAAGTTATAAGTTATAAGTTATAAGTTATAAGTTATAAGTTATAAGTTATAAGTTATAAGTTATAAGTTATAAGTTATAAGTTATAAGTTATAAGTTATAAGTTATAAGTTATAAGTTATAAGTTATAAGTTATAAGTTATAAGTTATAAGTTATAAGTTATAAGTTATAAGTTATAAGTTATAAGTTATAAGTTATAAGTTATAAGTTATAAGTTATAAGTTATAAGTTATAAGTTATAAGTTATAAGTTATAAGTTATAAGTTATAAGTTATAAGTTATAAGTTATAAGTTATAAGTTATAAGTTATAAGTTATAAGTTATAAGTTATAAGTTATAAGTTATAAGTTATAAGTTATAAGTTATAAGTTATAAGTTATAAGTTATAAGTTATAAGTTATAAGTTATAAGTTATAAGTTATAAGTTATAAGTTATAAGTTATAAGTTATAAGTTATAAGTTATAAGTTATAAGTTATAAGTTATAAGTTATAAGTTATAAGTTATAAGTTATAAGTTATAAGTTATAAGTTATAAGTTATAAGTTATAAGTTATAAGTTATAAGTTATAAGTTATAAGTTATAAGTTATAAGTTATAAGTTATAAGTTATAAGTTATAAGTTATAAGTTATAAGTTATAAGTTATAAGTTATAAGTTATAAGTTATAAGTTATAAGTTATAAGTTATAAGTTATAAGTTATAAGTTATAAGTTATAAGTTATAAGTTATAAGTTATAAGTTATAAGTTATAAGTTATAAGTTATAAGTTATAAGTTATAAGTTATAAGTTATAAGTTATAAGTTATAAGTTATAAGTTATAAGTTATAAGTTATAAGTTATAAGTTATAAGTTATAAGTTATAAGTTATAAGTTATAAGTTATAAGTTATAAGTTATAAGTTATAAGTTATAAGTTATAAGTTATAAGTTATAAGTTATAAGTTATAAGTTATAAGTTATAAGTTATAAGTTATAAGTTATAAGTTATAAGTTATAAGTTATAAGTTATAAGTTATAAGTTATAAGTTATAAATTATAAGTTATAAGTTATAAGTTATAAGTTATAAGTTATAAGTTATAAGTTATAAGTTATAAGTTATAAGTTATAAATTATAAGTTATAAGTTATAAGTTATAAGTTATAAGTTATAAGTTAAAAGTTATAAGTTATAAGTTATAAGTTATAAATTATAAGTTATAAGTTATAAATTATAAGTTATAAGTTATAAGTTATAAGTTATAAGTTATAAGTTATAAATTATAAGTTATAAGTTATAAGTTATAAGTTATAAGTTATAAGTTATTAGTTATAAGTTATAAGTTATTAGTTATAAGTTATAAGTTATAAGTTATAAGTTATAAGTTATAAGTTATAAGTTATAAGTTATAAGTTATAAGTTATAAGTTATAAGTTATAAGTTATAAGTTATAAGTTATAAGTTATAAATTATAAGTTATAAGTTATAAGTTATAAGTTATAAGTTATAAGTTATAAGTTATAAGTTATAAGTTATAAGTTATAAGTTATAAGTTATAAGTTATAAGTTATAAGTTATAAGTTATAAGTTATAAGTTATAAGTTATAAGTTATAAGTTATAAGTTATAAATTATAAATTATAAGTTATAAGTTATAAGTTATAAGTTATAAGTTATAAGTTATAAGTTATAAGTTATAAGTTATAAGTTATAAGTTATAAGTTATAAGTTATAAGTTATAAGTTATAGGTTATAAGTTATAAGTTATAAGTTATAAGTTATAAGTTATAAGTTATAAGTTATAAGTTATAAGTTATAAGTTATAAGTTATAAGTTATAAGTTATAAGTTATAAGTTATAAGTTATAAGTTATAAGTTATAAGTTATAAGTTATATAGTGAATTTAATTAAATTTTAAAGTCAGAAGACCGGTTTCGGACATTCGTCCTTTGTCGATTCTGTATTACTCAGTAATACTAGAGTAGTCATCTAGAGTAATACAGAATCGACAAAGGACGAATGTCCGAAACCGGTCTTCTGACTTTAAAATTTAATTAAATTCACTATAAGAAATAATTTAAGCTTTGCTTTTTGTTAATTTGTGCATCGTTTTATATTTGTATATGTAAAAAAATTTTAAAATATCAATAAATATAATTTATATTTAAAATGACAATTTGATAGTTTTTTAAATAAACAGTATTTTTATTTGAAATCATCATTAATTGTGTAATTATATAAGCATTTGAAATAATGAAAAGAGAAATGCGACTTCGCACAACAACATTTGAAATAAGGAAAAGGTGTTGTGCATGCATACGGAGTAGAGGAGAACAATTCGAACAAATATTATAACTCATATTTAATAAAAACATAATAAAGATAAAAATAATTTTCATGATCCTGACAACTTCTATCTCTTATTTTAACCATACTATAAATAATTCCTCCAATATGTAGCATACCGTCGGAAAGGGTATAAACTAGACAGCTTTTTAAAACAAACCTATGTTCAAAATGTTGTTTATTTTTTTTTATATTAAATTTAGAAGTTGAAATTGTTCATACATTTACACATTTTCAAGACTTTCGAAGCTCATATAATTTATTTTCTTGAAGCCAATTGTACCAAATAATGATTATTTAGACTAAAAATACATTGCAGAATACAACAAAAGTTATTTCGTGCTATTACAATCACAAACAAAAAAAATATGACGATTTAAAGGCGAGATTTCAGGTAATTTAAATAAAAAACGAAAAAAATTCATATCTCAGTTACCGTGTCACTTAGGACGTAGAGTTGTATGGGTGAAAACTAGCCAATGACCCAACCAATCTCCCAAAAAATTGTGTCGGTCCATGTGCCGAACACCCTGTATACATATATGTATAATATAATAAATATTAAGGGAGAACACCACTGTGAGATTTTCAAAAAATCGATTTTTTTTTTGCCTTTAAAAAATCCTTTAGACCCTCAAAAATATGATACAAATTCGTTTATAGCTAAAAAAAATTTTTTTTAGAAGGTTTTCAAGCATTTTCCTGAGAGCTCTTATTGAGAAGTTATTGATACCAAAAACTTTAAACGCGTTTTTCTCGAAACCGTGTTTTGGAAATCTGCACGCAGCAGAACTCAATCAATGTTTGTTCAATCGACTTGAAAATTTAACTTTAGCTTCTTAAATAGATTTAAAATCGAAGTACATGAGTTTTTTTTGATTCATTAAAAATTAAAAAAGTTATACAACTTTTTATACGAAAATTATAGTCGAAAAATGAAACTTTTTTTTCAAACTTGTCTCAATTTTTTATTTTTTCGAATTTTTTAATTTCCTCATGTACTTCGATGCTAAAACTAATATATTTCATGAAAATATTTTATTTTTTGTTCCAGGAACAAATTTAAGACACTTCTACTGCGTGCAGCGGAGCGACTCTAGGCAAAATCACTTCTACTAAAGCTACTCTAGCGCCGCCATTTTGTATTTTGTTTTACATAAAACATTTTTTTTGTTTACTTAAATATATGCCAAATATAGCCTAACAGTTTTTTTTTCTCTAAACCCAACTTGTTTCTAAAAAAAAAATACCAAACTATGCACTTGAAAATGGTAGGTCACAGTGGTGTTCTCCCTTAAAACCCTCTAATGCATAACTCCGCCTAAAGGCGGACTTTACGTTATCTTGAATTATATAACTTTACGTTATCATGCATATTTTTTTCTTCGTGAAACATTTTTGCTAAACAAAATTAAACGCGTTCTATTTTATTAGAGTTCGAAGTCTTTTTTTCGTGGGGGCAACCTGTAAGTGAAGTATTCCTTTTGCAGAAGTTGTTTGTATTTAATATGGCAAAAATGTTTCACATAAATAATAAAATTGTGCAATTGCACAGGGGTCCCCTAGTAACCAAATATTTTACTTTAAATTAAACATTCCGCTTTATAGTTATTACAGTAATTACACAATAAAATACGTGGTACGAATACTACAACAAATTATTTAAAAACTTTTATAGTATGAGTTGTAGATTGTAGCAAGCTATGAAAATTTTTCTGAAAAATTATTTTTTTCTGTCATAAACTTTATAGCATGCTATGTTTGAAATAATATAACAATGAAATTTAAATAAATACCAAGTAATTTCAAACAGGCAAGCCATTGTAGTGTGGAGTTTCAGGCGAGCCATTGTAGTGAGAGAACGCCCCTCTTCTGATCGGAGAAATCGGAGACAAAAAATAATTACATTAAATTGAAAAAAAAAAAGACGAAGTTATCGGGAATCGAACTTTAGACCTTTAACTTCATAGCGCATCGCTCTAACACATGAGCTGTTGAACTATGGTTATAATTGATATATGAAATGGAAATTTATAGCTTAAGAAAATGTTGAACATTCTTGTATTTTATATAATATAGATATATTTGTGTCGTTTACACATAAAATACAAATACAAAATATTTTGAGTCGACTTTTTGATTAAATTTTTTTTTTAGTTATCTCGCTACAAAAAGGTTTCACTAAAACACTAAAACACAAACATTTTAACATGCTTAGCATTGTTCGAAACATCAAAAATCTCCTCATAGGTATTTGTCGAATTTACGGATTTAAATATAAAATAATTAATTTACATTAGATTTCCAACAAACGAATTGAATAATCTTTAGAAACTTAAACGCTCGGCCACTAAAATGTTAAAAAATCAATGAACTGTTAAATAGGGGTTCAACAGTGTTCTTAAACTACTGAAAAGTCACTAAATCGAACATAAATTGTCTCGCTACTGGAAAGAAGTTGTACTGCATTAGTAAAAAAGACTCAGATCATTGACTCTAAATTATTTGAAACAGAAGGAGAATGTGAACCATATTATTTCAATTTTCATTTGTATTGTAATTTAACAAAATAAAATTAAATGTTATTTAATTAATGTCACGTAAATAAAAGAAGTTTTGAATACCAATATAGACCAGGTAAATATATATCAAGAAATATGTTTTTTTGAATACTCTTATTTATGATTATTTAATATTATTTTTATTTATTTTATCCGTCCAAATTTTATTTAGTTTTTATTTTTACTTAGCTAATTATAAATGAAAACACATCTTTAATAAAAATGTGATGCATTTTGAAGACTAGTTTGTGGTATATGCATTGGTCTACCCCAAAGGTGTTTGTATGCAATAACTCATCTCCCATACATATATAATATAAAAACAATAGTCTAACATAAGCTGCATCTAAAAAACATTTATTTTAATATTTGTAGCTATTGTAACATAAATCATTTAAAACAAAACTTCCTCATAAAAGTTACATAAAAAAACTCAACTTTAAAATATGAGCTTTGGAAAATTGAAACTAAAAAAAAAAAAAAAATCTCCGGTTTACGATTCATTTTTGCATATTTAGATTAGTTTAGTCTACAAGCAATTTGATTTATGTGTCTGAGGGATAAGTTAAATTTCCAAATAAGTTTTGTACAAAAATTTGATTAGGTTCCATTGATCTAATTTCCTCAAACTTTTTTTTTTATTATCTACTTTGGTTACTTTAATTAATTAATGATTTTATTAAACGATTTTCCAATTCTATTGATGTATGTATGTATGTACTGAAAGGCGATGAATGTTTATTAAACCAAACGAATACATTATTTACATTTTATTATTGATTTTTATTATTTACTTTTTATAAAAAAACTTAAAGTGGATTTTTTCTAGTATCAACTGAATGGATATTTCCTAAAATTATAGAAAGACTTTTTTCTCTATCGCACAACTGTTGATTTAATTGGAATTATTTTATATGTCTGGATTTATGTTTATTGAAGGGGAGTAGGTCTAATCTGTTGTTTGTGATATCATAAACGATACATATGTATGTTGTCGGTCAAGTCGTATTTTGAAAAATAATGTAAAATCAATAAGAAATACAAATAAATGTTCAGTGATGTAACCGAAATATGTCTCTTTTATTGTTCGACAATATAATATACATAAAACAACAGATAAAACTATTGACAATCCATCTATTATTCTACTTAAATGTATTTATAGTCTTTGCTAACTATTTTATGCTCGTCTCTTATTTCTGAACAACTAACAATCAAACGTTATATTATACTATTTTTATCGATGCCAGTTTTTTTGTTGACAAGATTGAAACTTCTAATACAAGATAAATTAATGATCCTATTGATTCACATAAGTTCAGTGGCAGAAATCGTTATATTTAAAGAAATGATTATATCAGCCCATATCATACGCAGAAGAAAACATAAACTAAGCATTATATTCGCCATTTAAAGGGAATTGGTTGAACATGGAACAAAAAAAAAGTTATTATTATTTCAAGATAGTACTCCTAAGTAGGGAGATAAATCCTAAGCTGCTCTCGCTTGGTTCCAAGTCGATTCGGGAGATGCAAACTTCCTCTCCCTTATTGCTGCCTGTGATGATTTCCACCTTGGCGCAATTCCTGAACAATTTTTTCACGATCAATCGAGTTCCATTTAAAAATCTCTTCTTTGTATTCAAATTTCATACCAACATGATAAACGCACCAACTTTCAAGTTGAGTGAATGTGGTGGCATGCCAGAAGGGGTCTGAGAATACAAAAATTCGAATGGAAAATCTATTGCATCATTCGAATTTCATCTCCCGGCAAAAGATCGAGAATGGCATTGTTGAGCTCTGAACATTGAGCTGAGACGAACATTTTTTGGACTCTCAATGATCTTGTTGGCGACATCGGTGATTTCATCAGAAGTTGTTGTGCGAACTTCAGCTCCAAAAATTGATCGAATGATTTGCTCACGCTCAATCATTTTCTCAGGAATTTTGACTAAGTCAGGATTGGCTTCTTCGAGATCATTACGCAATCTACCATCGCCCAATTGCAAAACCCATTTGTTGAACTCTCGTTGTCCAAATGCTCGCATGTTGGTGATGAGAGTTTGCTGATTCACATGTCGCCGAGAATTTTTCACGCACATTTCGATGACATCGGCATTTTTTCCTCTGAGAACAACATTTGAGGTTGGTCGAAAGTCACCGCCAAGGATGAGAAGTTTTCCACCGAAAGGACGAATATTTTTCTTGATTCAATTCGAAGAAAGCATTGAATCCTCACCGATGATGAGCATTGCAGCTTCTTGTAATTTAATGGATTCAAGCGAGGGGATTTTCATTCGTTTCGTTAGCAGAAAGTGGGATTTTGAAACCTTGATTGCTGTGGGCATAAATCCGCTGCGATTCCTGTCGTGGCGATATCATGACCAACATTTCCTTAGTCTCTTACATAACTCATCAGTTTTGTAAAGGTACGTTTTTCCTGAACCACCAAGACTGTCGAATCATCAATTGCAGCAGAAATGGGCTGAAAGGTCAAAAACTGTGCATTTCGTACCATTTATGCGCAAAATAACTTCAATGTCTTGATGCAATTTCTTTTCAGTGACTGTATGTTCGAAATGAGTGATGAAGTCGGCGATTAGAAACTCCTTAAATTGCTCGAAAAGCGCTAAAGAGGATCTTTTAGATTTTGAATTGAAGACACAAATCAAGATAAATGTTAGGCGAATTTGATACGGCATGCACTTATAACTTTCTTCGTTCAAACATCTTCTCATTCGCTGTCACCCTCAAGATTTTCATGGCTCGTGCTGTATCGTCGAATGTGTTGTAACAGCAGTCTCAAATAAAAGCGCTCTTGATCTTTCGGACTTAAAAAGCGTTTTTTCAAATATGTAATGATCAGGAATTTCGGAATTCAAATATTGTCGAGCATTCTCGGCTTGCCTGATGAGCTCAAACCATGCAGTTAGATGCGTCCATCGGTGTTGAACTCTCTGAAAAACTGATAAACTGAATGCGATCGATCGTGCATTGGATTTTCGAGCAATCGTCAAGTTGCTTCAGGAGCATAAATAAAACGCTCATCGAGTAATTGCTTAATTTCATCATGAACAATCGGTCATTGTGGACTTAATTCAATTGAAGCGCAATCGTACCCTTTGTATAAATGTATATTTGAAAATGTACTTGAATGCCTTCACGACGACGATAAATGGGAAAACCATTAACTTCGGTTAATGTTTCTTTGCAAAAGGATTTCAGAAATCTTTTTGCACATTCAGGTTTTTCCATGCAAGGCGCCAGTGGATTCTCATTGCCACAAGGTCCATGTATCATCGAGCGAACAAAAATTGCATGCACTATAGGTTCCGACCACTGTTCAGGAATCTCAGCGCACACAAATTAATCAATCTTCTTGGCTGTGTCGATTTTTGAGTGATTGACCAGGAAGTCCTCTTTTTTTGAAACTAAATCGTGTAGACGTATGCAATGATATTTCCAAAAGCCTTATTCTTCACTATGTCATCGTACTCGATGCTGTCAACTTGATACTGAACACCCGAGTATTTGCCTGGTATTTGCTGGACATTTTTTCATCTTGACAGACGATTAGTAGGTATGTGGTCGAGTAAAGGTTCCTTGATCGAATTAATAGGCTTTTTAATCCAATTACAAAATGAGCTGGCGTTAGTACCGATAAATCGTCGATGTCTCGGTTATTGAACGCAGCGGTCGAGAGTTGCGAATACTTTCAATTTGTATCAATGATGTTTCCATTTTATGCGTAGTCATAACGGTATTTTTGGTAACTCTTGTAATATAGTGTTTGATGGATTTTATCCCGAACTCCACGGTCCACCATAAAATGTGAAGCATTATCTGGATTGAATGAAAATTTGATTTCTAGCAGTGAAAGAAAATCAGAAATAATTTTATTTCTATAATTTTGTTGGTGTGGAATAATTCTGAAAATTTTGTTTTAGCTCCCACAAAATTGTAACCATATCGGACATGCTTTCAACTGGTATTCCTCTTCTGGATACAAAACGACGCAGCGTTGCGATGAATGATTCAGCTGTCATGTATTGACGTAGCTCTATATGAATGGCTTTTGTGGGCAAGATTATTAAAATACATATTTATGTATGTAGTCTTTAACTATCGGTATGTGCTCTCTCCCAAATCTAGTTTTCAGGTACAACGGCCCAGCATAGTCCATGCCAGGATACAGAAACGGATGACTTTAGGTGATATTCTGACTCTAGGTAAGTTTCCCATTAATTGTTGCGAAGTCGCCGCCTTTTGTCTTTTATATTCAATACATTTACTGATATAACTTCGGACTGCAGTTCAACAATTTATGATCCAGTATTTTTGGCGAAGAATATTGGTTTGCAATGTATGCCCTGAGTGTAAATATAGACGGTGAGTTTCGTGAATTATGTTGTCACTCAAAATATGTTTCTTCAGGCATGTAAGTGTCCCAATCTCCCTTCTACTCTTTGAATACTGTCTTGATCTATGAAGGGGGACAATGATAGGATTTTACTTTGCGTGCCAACTGTTTTGCTTTGGTTTAGAGACTTCATCTCGTCAAAAAATTCTTCTGACTGAGCTTATCTCACACACACTACTTCAGCTTTCTTGAGGGTGTCAACTGAATCGAGCTTTCTATGTACGTTTCTCCATCTTAATTTCCTTGCCAATATTCGTTTGATCTTAGAATATGATTTAATTCGCGCATGCACAAATCTTCCATTACCTGATTTTATTTAACGTTGAGTCATCCAATTAATAATACAGGCCGTTCTTGCAGATTGATCAATTCAATTTTTGTTGTGATTGGCTACTCAACTGTTGGCTTAAGCAATCAGGTAGATCAAAAGTTTGCTACTAGGTCTGCTGTTACGCGACATGATTCCATTTGACTCCCGGACCGTTTGCTAAGATTCCCGATGTACTATTTCCAATGAAACATTTCCATCCTCTCTGAATATCTGATAACCAAGGTAAGACGACCTTCGAATCAGTCCAGGCATAGCACTCTATATTCTCGAATTCTAAGGCTCGTACCGTGTGCTCGATTAATCTGCTTAGTAGTGCCGCTCCGCATAACTCCAGTCTTGGTAAAGACACTAGTTTTAATGGCGCTGCTTTAGTTTTAGATAAAAGAATTATAGTTGTCACAATTCTGTTGCTATCTATGGTACGGAGATAAATTTCTGCTGCGTAAGCCTGTTGTGATACGTCACAAAATCTTTGAATTTGTATGTTATTTGTCGACTTAGACGTCATTAGAAACCGTGGGACCTCGGGTTCACCTACATAGTTCTTCCAACGCTGATTCCATCCATTTTCGTTCTATGTCCGCAGGGAGTGGATCATCCCATCCTATTTTTGGTAACCATATAGCTTTTGTAAGCTTATTTAGGACACGATGATTACAAGCGACACCCAACCTATAATGGATCAAAAACTCGTGATATTTGTGATAAAATCTCGCTCTTGGAGGCAACCCTACCGTCTCTAAGATTGATTTTGTACGAGAACGTGTCCTTGATTGGATTCCATTGAAGTCGCAAAGTTTTGACTGTTGCAGTATTGTCATCGATCTGGAGATTGGTGGTTTTTCTGTACTCCGGTGAGATTGTACTTAATAACTCTGGTGAGTTGGATTTACACTTTCGGAGATTAAAGCCATCTTGGCGATTGATTTCGGCTTGTTATGCCATCATCAGGAGTATCTACTAAACTGACAGTTTAGTAGATACTCCTGATGATGGCCTAACAAGCCGAAATCGATCGAGTGATTTTTTAAACCTTTTGTAATTTTGCGAAATATTTAACAATTGTTTTTCAAAAAATTTAAAAATGTGTGTATTAAGTGTATTTCGCCAAGTGCCTACGGCAGAAAGTGTAAAAAGTATTCACTTCCTTGGTTGAATCAGCACCTGAAAGGAAATCGTCCGCGTAAAAATTCCTTTTAGCGATCTGGGAACCTAAAGCTAAAGTAACCTCAAGATCATCGGAGCACACAGGGGAAAAAAAAACGGCAACCATTTTTTTTTTTGCAAAATCGCGATTTCTAGTGGTAATAATAATTTAGCAGAGTTTGCTATTGCATAATGAACCTCGGAGTAATGCCACTAATCAACGATTTTATCAGTTGTGGATGCTAGAGGCCAAGTAATTTGAGGAGACCTGAACACCACCCAAAGAAGAGAACGGCTTGAAATTGGCCTAACCTGGAAGTAAAAGCTAATAGCCTCATCAAGGCAAGGCGACTACTGGTACGCGTAAAACACAAATGAAGAATTATTCGGAAACATCTATTAATTTACATCTATAAATTCGATAAAGCGAAGAAACGTTAATGATCCATTTGAATTAATCGCATAATTTCTTAGTATTTGTGAAGGTGGTTCGAGAAGGATGCTTGCCGGTAGCTATACAATTGGTTTGATGACATTAGTAACGAGCTATTTGACAGGATGCACATCAGCCTAACGAGGCCAGTGACGTTATTTACATTTTGACAATGCACAGTTAAAATAACTTATAGAATCTTGAAGCCCGATGGTCCCGATGGAAATGTATCAAAATGACACGAAACAGATCAGTGTTTCCTTAAATTCTTAATTAAAAGCAAACTATTGAAATTCACAATTTCCTGATAATATGTCCAAAACAATTATTGATTGTGATTGTGACATACTACATATTTATATTTATTATCATTCAAAATAATAAAAATGACCACAAAATAAATCAAATTGTTATCGTATATGTATTATCAGATATTTATACAGAGTAAATATGTGAATACAGATGCAACTACGTATATCCCAACGTGTGTATACGAGTACAGAAAACTATATAAATTTTATTAAAATATTTCATTTTTATGAGGACGTCTATATACGTAACATACAAAAAATATTTTTAATGCCATTATATTTATAAAATATATAAAACCCAACAATTTATTTATCAATTTATATTTATTATTACTGCCATCAATATTGGTTTTTTATAGCCTTGTTATTTTTAAATTAATTTAAATTTTTCATTTTAATCACATTTTGTGAACGGTAGGTATGTTCTCATATGTATAATATAGGTCCACACAATAAATTATCTTTAGTACGTACATATTTGAAAATAGCAAATTGCGATCCAACCACCCACCATAATTACTTACATATTTAGATTCATCTAGAAAATTTAATATTAAAAGTAATTCGTATGTATGCACCGAAAACTTTTTATTATTACTCCACTATTCCAAAGTTTTGCTCAGAGCTAAAACAAGCAAAAAACATAATTATTTTTGCAAATTGTTTTAACAATGTACAAAATGTATTGCATTACAGAATATTATGTAGTTTAAAATATAAAAAAAAAAAAAATTGAGGGGTGCCAATTATCCAACTTTTTTTTACGAAGAGCGCCGAAATCAATATTCGGAATACAGTTACATACATAATGCGAATTATAATATATACTTACAAAGAAATAGTTTACTTTTGGGTGATATAAGTCGACTGAGGGTGAAGCAATTGAAGATAAAAAAGCCGATGAACTTGTATCCGATACACGACCTATTAACGTAGGAACACGTACAATTGAAAAAAATGTATTTCTACAGTTTAAGTGAAACCAAAATTTAGAAAGTACCAATTAAAAAACCGTTAATTATCTAATGCTACCATCTTTATGAATTAGGCTGTATCAGCCTAAACGTTGATTACCCATTTGTACATAATTTTTATTATTTGATTTATTTATTGTTTATACCAAAGAGAATAAATACCAAGAGGCATATCTTATGTGCCTTGCTTTTGCATTGAACGAAAATTTTTAAAATATTTCAGAGTTCTTTGATGATGGCAAACGAAATAGGATAAACATATATATTTTTATTTGCTTTTCTCTTTCAAACAAAAACAACAAAAATTATTTTACTATTTAAAAATAACATAAACTTTCTCTTACTAGTTCATATTATAATTCCATTGTAAAATGGAATAGACATATTTTCATATATATAAGTTAATTTATTTATTATTTAATTTAATAAAAAAAATTAATTTTTAATTTTTTATTTATTTATTATTGATTTTATTTAGCACAATTTTACTTTATTGAATGACACTTTTATTACAAAAACTTAAACATCTATCTTAAACTAAATTTGGATTGCAACTAATTTTATTAATATAATTAACTGAATACCTACTTGCAACCGCAAGTGGAAGAATGTGCTGAGTTGCGATAATGTTGAGTGCAACGTGCGATGGTTGTTATCTTCAGACAGAGGAATATGATCCCTCACATAAACGTGGGAACCTAGTTGCTTGATGTGTTAACTCTTCCCCTCTTAGATTCAAATGTCCCATTTGAACTTTTTAGAAAAATGGAGTTTCGTAGAATTTTCTTCTAGGGGGAGCCGTAGCGGCTACCGTTGGTAGATGAGTTGTTGTGTCCTGCTGTTGGATACCATCGTTCTCTATATGTTCTTTTGCTTGTTGGTGTTTGCCTTCCTCTAATGCTTCATGATTGATAGAATTGGTGATTCGCAATGTTCTTTTTCTATTTAATAGGACGGCAATAATGAGTACTGTGATGATAATGCTTATTGAGAATAAGCTGATGCCCATGTATTGATGACGAAATGTTTCTTGTTGGAGGAGTTCGATTGTTTTTGTGTTATTAATGTTTAAGTGTTTCATCAGTTGTATTGATAGTATTTCACTATATTCATCTTCTTCAGGTGTAGGTTGTAGAATTGCGGGGAGCGCTTGAGTTATTGATTTTTCGTTGGCAATATATTTCAAGTTACCAATGGTCAGACTTGAATTGGAAAATTTTATCAAGTAAGTACCATTCAGCTTCTGCATCTCGTTGTTGATGGAAATTTCTCCGTCGTATTGATTTAGAAGTATAAGACCTTCCGATACTTCCTCAACGTTTGGTATGTGTTGGCTATTGGTTTGGCTGCATTTCGACGGACGACTACTGAGCAAGTTTGGCAGGCATGCGGTGTTACTTATATCTAATACATTTTTTTGATTACAGATTGACAAGGAATTGATTGTTTTACAATCACTAGTAATACCATATACTTTGTTATGGTTTTTTAAAATATGTTCATATTCAATTTCAATGATCTTTTGATTTCTCTTGACTGCTTTTAATAATAACCTATCGTAAAGTTCAATAGTTGTTAAAGGAATGTAGACAATATAAAGGAGACATAATTTATTAGTGATAATTTTAATGGTGGCGAAGTCTAAGGCTTCTTCCGGAGTTGCATATGGCAAATTTTCTTTCTCAATTGTTTGTATAGCTAATTTAATTTCAGAAGCTGAAAGAATGAGAGAGTTTATCACTCCCGCCTTGGCCCAATGGATGGCGTACTTAATATTAATTATTTCCTCTTTCATTAACCTTAATTTATAGTGTATTTTTAATGCCAATTGATCTGTTAATCTATTTTCTTTATGTATAGCGTTTATAATTTCATTTGCCATTTTGGTAATATTGTTAATCCTATCGTTATATAATTGATTAATAATGACTTGTTATTATTATTTTCTAACACATTATTGATTTTGCTTTTAATAATTTCAAAGTCCTCGTGGTCTGGATTCCCGGCGATCCATTTCCAAGTAGTACCTATAATATCCAGGGATCGTTTGTTCTCATGGGGTTTCAGTCCGTCCAGTAACATTTGCAAAGTGGTGAGCTCGTGATTTAAGTACGAGTATAATGGATGTACTGTCGTGATTTCTTGGTTCAGTATCGTTTGCATTCTATCTATAAAGTTTTGGTGGTTTTCTAACTCTATTACGTGAATCAATTTAAAATTCCCTTCTTGTATTTTACCCTTCCCGCTATTGGTCGAGATGATTTGGGAATTCGAATAATCTAGCATTTGTATTTCCGCGAAGATGACGCGTGTCGCGTATCTGTAAGAGGAATAACGTTATGATTTATTATTACTTTTATGCACTACTTTTCCTGATTCAGTTGTTACAGTTGTGTTTCGGTCTTCTTTGACTATTTCTTGTTTATACCTATAGCTGTTAATTTTGACCCTAGTCTAATGTTTCGTTTTACGTAAATAAATTGCCCCGGTTGGTATGTTTTGACCGGTTTCCTTTTTTTGTTATGGTACGCTATGTCCTGTTCTTGCTTTTGTATTAATCTTTCTATACTGTTGAGGCGTGCTTGCTCGAACTCTTCTGGGGAAATGTTTGGACTTCGTCCGAAAAATGACTCTACGGGTTTTTTCTTGGTGGTCGAGTGTATCGAGTGATTATATTCGTTTACCGCTCTTTCAAGCAGCTCTGTGAATGATCGTTCGATGCTGTCTGATTTGAGACACCTCATTATTAAATCTTTCCACTTGCCCGTTTACCTCGCTCTTGTAGGGAGGAACCTTAAATACTTTGATTTTCAGGGAGTCTTCGATCATGGATGTGATGGTATTTGAGCTAAGTGATGGTTTGTTGTCGATTACCACCACTTCAGGTACGTTAAAGGAAAATAGGATATCCCTGAATGATTGTTTAAGATCTTCTATTGCCCTGGATTTGATTGGCCTGCAAATAGCAAATTTTGTCAATTTGTCTATGGCCGTGAGGACTAACTGGTTCTCAGTGAAGTAAATATCTACGTGGATAGTGTGTCCCGGATAGTTGGGAATAGGAGTAGGAGTAATTTCTTGTTTATTCGGGTGCCTGTCGTATTTATTTTCTTTACAAGTGGTACACTGTCTTACCAAAAATTTTATTTTCTTACTCATCCTTGGAAAATAGTAGTTCTGTATGATTTGCTCCCTATTTTCTTCGGCATTGCGGTGGGCCCGTTTGTGTGTTGTTAGGATTTTATCATCTTGCTCCTCTTCACTTATAATGTCTGCTACCATCTTCCGAGTGTAGCGTATTTTGTAATTTCTAAAATGTATTGGGTATACTTCCTGAATTATTCCCATCCCATAATTCTCTCTGTGGTGTTTAGGCCATTTATTGTGTTGGGGTTTAAGTATCTTTTAAATATATTTATTATATCGGAGAAGGTGAAATTTGGTTTGGTTATAGTATGTCGTAAGTAATTTGGAAAACGAGTTTGGATCTGGTATGAGTCTTCGTCGCCTATTTTTAATATCAGTTGGTTTCGGAAAGCATTAACAGGAGTTTCGATTATAGGAATTCGATCGTGTGCGGAACTTTCGTCGCTATGTTGCGTTGAAGTTATCGTATTCGCTTCAGTGGGGATAGTTACTCTTGAGAGAGCAACCGCTACCACATTTGTTCTCCATGGTTTATATTTCAGTTCATAATTATATTCTTCTAATATAGCCTTCCACCTTTTCATTTTAGAGTTGGTATTCTTGTTACTGAGGGCGAATGTTAATGGCTGATGATCTGTATAGATTTCTACTTTCTTGCTTCCGTAAAGGAAATTCCTTAGTGAGGTTAAAGACCAAATAATTGCGAGCATTTCTTTTTCATTAGCTGCATAATTTTCCTCTGTTTTGTCTAGGGTTCTAGACAGGAACGTAATTGGTCTTCCGTGTTGGGAAAGTACTGCAGCTAGTGCGAAGTTGGAAGCATCTGTGGTTAGTTGGAATTCTTTTTGGAAATTTGGAAACGATAATATGACCTCGTTTGAAATAAGAGAGCTTTTTATTTTATTGAAAGCGCGAATTTGGTCACTTTTGAATTCCACTTGTTTAGTTCTTGAAGCGGTTCTGGACACATGTCCATCTTCCCCTCCTAATAGTGAAGTCAATGGTTTGGCCAATTTGGCGTAATCCTTGATGAAACGGCGATAAAATCCAGCCATTCCTAGAAAGGATCTAAGTTCCTTCACTGTTTTTGGCATAGGGAATTCCGTTATAGCTTTTACTTTTTTCTTGTTGGTTTTAATTCCGTCTTTGGTGATGACGAAACCCTGAAACTCAACTTCATCTCGTAGGAATTCGTATTTGTTCAATTGGATTTTGAGGTTAGCCTTTTCTAGAACATTGAAGATTACTTTTATATTCTCGAAGTGCTCTTTTTCGTTTTTCCCAAATATGACTACATCGTCAATATAGACATAACAGCGTTTTCCTATATGTTCGTGAAGGATATCATCCAAGGCGCGTTGGAAGATAGATGGCGCGTTTTTCAGGCCGAATGGATGTCGCGTAAATTCATATTTTCCATAATTGACCGAGAAAGCTGTTTTCACGATGTCAGACTCCTTGAGTGGGATTTGATGGAAGCCGCTCTTTAGGTCTATAACTGTGAATAATTTATTTTCACCGAGATTTGCCAAGATATCATTTATCTCAGGAATTGGATACTTATCCGAAATTGTTATTGCATTTAATTTCGGTAATCGATAACCATCCTATATTTTTCTTCTCCTGACGCGTCTTCTTTTTTGGGTACGACCCAAACCGGGGAGTTATAGGGTGATTTTGATGGCCTAATTATTCCATCTGTCAATAGCTGACTGATTTGTTTCTCTACTTCGTCTTTGAGACATACAGGGTAAGGATATGGTCTAGAGTAAACTAGTTCCGTACTATTTGTCCTAATTTCTCCTTTTACTGTCGTAGTAAAAGTTAATTTCTCTTCCGGGTCGGCAAATAAATTAGGATTATCGCTTATGATTTTGTCTAAAATTTCTTTTTGTGTCGGGTTGAGATGTGATACCCTTAAACTTATATTGTTCACAGAATCCGATATGTGCTGTTTAAGTGGAATCTTAACATTGGAATAAATAGTCATAAATCCACTACTTGTATGAATGGTAGCATTGAGTTGTTTCAAACTATCGTTACCGATTATTCCTCCAAAGGATTTGAGACTAGGCATAATGAAGAATTTTAATTTTTTTTCGGGACCGAACAGTGTAACGGAATGTGAAGGCGGGGCCTCACACTCCATTGACAGAATCATTAGCCAGAGGGTTGACGCGGTTATAGTAGCCGGCTAGGCTTCAGGGCTGGGCGTGGGAATATTGTTAACCTTAGCTAATGCTTGAATAAACCGCTTAAAAAAAAAAATCACGAAAATACAGTAGAAGAACCAACGCTTAACTTGTGCGGAACTACATAATAATTCAGGAAAGATATAAGGAACGAGTAACTTCTGGAATATTGGAAAAGGACCTACTTTTAATTAAAGTCCCACCTCTCCGGGCTGGGCGAAAACAAAAACTACAGGATAGGGTCATCGGCACGAGGGAAGAAATTCTTAGTTATCACCTGTCTTGACCATTCGCAAACAAGACTACTCACTCATCATCATAACTCCACCACCTAAACATAAAAATCGTGTCACAATAAATTTATCCATTAAAACAAAGCTACCAATGATGTAACAAAAAAAAACTCAGGAGATAATTCAAAAGCTGACTGCGAGAATTGGAAGAAAGAGAGAGTGAGAACAGCTGTAAGAAAGTTTATATAATAAGAAAATAATAATAAAAAAAACATATAGTAATAAACAAGTTGAGCGTATTATCACTTTTGAAATTTAATGTAAATTCGCGAGAAAAACACAACATAAGATCGATATGAATAAAGTACTGTAGTAATATGGTATTGTGCTAGGTAAAACAAAAAAAAAATTATCAGATAGAACAACGAAAAAAAAATCTATGATCGTTACGTTACTGTTGTTTTCATTCACAACATCAAACAAGCAAAATTTTGAGAAAAAAAAATTAATATAAATGATATACAATAATTATGACTATAATAAAGGAATAAAATAAAAATACAAAAAAAAGTAAATAAATATGTAAATGAAAGTACCTATAAAGTTTTATATCCTTTGCTGCAAGGCCCTCTAGTCCAAACTTATTGATGGTTAATTGCGCCGTAACGATTTGATGATGCACCGCCACTTATGTTATATCTGGATATTACGCTACCTTGGTTTATCCGTTTGTTTTTTTTTTTTTACTTTTAGTACCCCAGCTGTTAAATATTCCGATAACCGCTTTTCGTTCACTGGTCGAAACAGGATTACACCTCAGTGGTTTGGCCCAATCCAAAGATTAGGGCCCAACAAAAATAATACAACTTCCCACACGACCTTAACAGTAAATTCAATGTGGTCTCTCCAATGGAATTAAAATTTTCGGCTCACAATTTCACAAAAAAAATGTACCAACGAAGTAATAACAAAAAACGGCATATTCAGTTGATCTTTTATTTAACTTATTTCTTTTAACAACTACTTCATAAATTTTATCTCGACAATGGCTTAACCAAAAATTAATGAATTGTTTATAATTATTTGGCAAATTTGTACATTAGAATTGATCGGTTTTACTTTATTGTTTCAATTCTCTTATTCTTAAACACTCATTGTTTTCTTATTAATTCATTTTTTTTTTTTTACAAGAAATAATCTTAATACTTAATAATCAGTTTTTTTTTTTTTTCAAAATTTCACCTTCACCACTAGTTTTACCGTTTTTTTTGTTTTATTGGTTCTTATCATGTTTTTTTTTCATTTGTACCAAAAATACAATCCCATAGCACTTCAAACCCGTTGGAACCGTATTAAAAAAAATCAGCTCAACGCAAAAAAAATATTTCACTTGCGAAATAATATCAATTATCCAAACGATATATACGTCCATAAGCTATCTTGTGTTTTTTTTTTATTCATTTATTTTTAATTTTCTATGGTCCACCCAAATCTTTTGAAAACCAAAACTCAACTTCCTCAACAAAAAAAAATCAGCCATCCTCGATGGTATCTTTTTCGAATTTTTTTTCAACCAAACGCGATAACTACTACTTTCTTTGTACATCATCTCCCTCACTCTCTCTCCCTTCACCAATACAGCTGACACCTATCAGTCAATAGCGACATCAACAAACACAAGGTGGTATATCAACTTTCTGTTGCATGCATTACACGGAACGACACCAGCAAGCGTCGTTACAATCGTGGGGACGTCCCACACCCGAGAAAGTCTCATTAGCCGGGCCTAGATACTATCTACGGATAAATAAAAAAAACAAAAATTCACACCCTCATCTAAAAATTGCGACTGGGTTTCAGGTTACGAACGAATATCTTTAATGTGAAACACACCTAAAGCTTTACCCGCGGGATCATGCACTTGATATGCTACCGATCCAACTTTGCTCGCTATTATAGCAGGTTTGAATTTAGCGCCAAGCTTAGCGGAGTATTTGTTCGGAGCGTCGCTTAATGCGAATGATCGAACAAACACCGGCTGCCCCGGTCTGAAGGTACGATGGGTACTACGAAGATTGTATAGTTTGGCACTTCTTTCATGCGCGACTTTCATATAATGAAGGATATGGCCTTTGAGCAAATTAAGCCGATCTGGTTTGGATAACACTTGTACTTGTCCGAACACGACATAATGAGGAGAACATCGAAGAGTATCGTGAATAGCATTGCGCATCGCAGCCGCTATTTCCTGTATATGCTTATCCCATTCGTTATGCTCGTGATCCTCCACGTAAGATCGCAAAGCTGATAGTAGTGTTCGATTTACACGTTCGGACGCGTTGCTCTGTGGCGAATAAATGGGGGTTCGAGTGTGAGAAACTCCATATTTTGACAATAACTCCCTGAACAAATTTGAAGTGAACTGTCTTCCATTATCTGATGTGATAGTTTCAGGAACTGAGAACAGTAGGAAAACCTCATTCTCTAAAAAGGTACACAATAATGCAGCGGAAGCTTCCCTCAGGGGTTTAACCAATACAAACTTGGAAAAATGGTCGAGGACCATTACTATTACGGAATTTCCTCGCTTGGAACGAGGATACGGACCCAAAAAGTCAATGAACAATCTTTGGAAAGGCCGGGTGGACACCACCGCGGCCCCCATGGCTGGACGGGTAGAGAAGTTCACTGCTTTATTCATTTTACATTTTGCACAGCTGGTCACGTATGCCTTAACTTGGCTGGCCATTTGGGGCCAGTAAAACTGTCGTTGCAGACGTTCAATGGTTTTATGGCTCCCTAAGTGTGCTGAAGTGGGATGCACATGAGCCTGTTCTATAAGATCATGTGTCATAGACGTAGGAACAATCAGTCTCCACTGGGGAGCATCTGTGTCAATATAATGACTTCCATAAGACGACGAAGCTATAAGTAGTTTGTCACCCTGGACTTTGTAATTATGATCCGTATCTACCAATTGCTTTACTCTGACGATTCGGTTAACGTATTCTGGCTCTTGAAATGAAGGAGATGAAAGGTCAATGTGCAACACTGGCCCCAAAACTGAAGGAGCCCCCAAAGAATCCACCATATCACCAGGCAACGCCAAAGCTGAATCCTGGCCTCCAGCCTGAACGATAGGACTCACAACATTTCTGCTCCGCACATTCTTCCCACAAGGAGGGGTTTCATCATTGAAAGCTCGCGACAAAGCATCCGGTACGACATTCACCGATCCTTTCCGGTACCCAATCTGGAAATCATACGACTGTAGTTTAAGACTCCATCGGGCCAGGCGTCCTGATAGATCCTTTTGGGACATCAGCCACTTCAAGCTAGCGTGATCCGTATAAATGACAAAGGGGTATCCTTCGACATATGGCCGAAATTTTTGTATACTTAAAACTGCGGCGTAGCACTCTAATTCAGTCACAGAATAGTTCCTCTGTGCTGCATTAAGTTTATGCGAGATAAACTCGATAGGTCGCTCCCCACCCTCGGAGTCCAATTGAAACAATACGCTGCCGACTCCCACGGAACTGGCATCGCACTGTATGTAAAATGGTTTACTGTAGTCTGGATGGGCTAATACCGGAGCAGAAGAAAGGGCTACTTTTAAGGCACGGAAGGACGAATCAGCAGAGGCAGACCACATGAGTTTGGTGGATTTCTTTGTGAGATCTGTAAGTGGCGCGGCTAAGGAAGCAAAATTTGGTATAAAGCGGCGATACCACCCACACATTCCCAGAAAGCTTCTAATCTGTTTTGCCGTTTTTGGTACAGGGTACTCCAGTATCGCTTTGCACTTTATAGGATTTGTGCGAAGGCAACCGTCTCCAACAATATACCCAACGTAATTCACCTCCCTCAATACAAATTTACTCTTCTCGAGGTTGATTGTCAGACCTGCTTTTGATAACAGACCAGCAACTTCTTGTAATAACCCAAAATGTTCGGATAGCGTGGCGGACGTGACTAGGAGGTCATCTAGATACACGAAGACTCTGTCGTGCAATTGATGCGGAATCACGCGATGCATGAGGCGGCAAAGAGTCTGTGGCGCGTTGCATAACCCAAAAGGCATAACTGTGAACTGATATAGAGGCCGTCCAGGTACCGTAAATGCGGTCACGTCGCGAGACTGTGGGTCGAGCGGAATTTGCCAAAAGGCATCTTTCAAGTCGATCGCAGATATAAATCTGGTTTGGTCCAGACGACCCAACAGTCCGTTGATTAGTGGCAGCGGATACGCATCCTTGACGGTTACTCTATTCAGTTCTCTAGCATCTAAGCACAGACGAACTTTACCATTGGCCTTACGCACCAAAGTGACCGGCGAACACCAGGAGCTATGTGACTCTTCGATGACCCCCAGCGACAACATTCGATCCAATTCTGCATACATTGATTTTTGGACGGCTGGAGACACAGAATAGAAACGCTGTTTCACGGGCTTGGCAGTACCAACATCGATGGTATGCATTAATAAGGACGTCCTACCCAGTCCTAATTTGGCACTTGACGGAAAAGAGTCTCTAATTTTATTTAATTTCTCCTGCTCCTCACTAGAAAGTATGTGGTATTTAGGAATAGATGATCCATCTGACAACTCATTTGATAATTCCAACGACGAAATCTTCGGGACTATCCCGAAATGGTTCCAGAAGTCGATGCCCAAGTAGAGGGGTTGTTCCAAAGTAGGCACCACATATAGCGTCAGAGGGTGAATTACCCCATTGAATTCTACTTGAGCGCATATGTATCCAAACACGCGTTGGGTTTGTCCGCTAGCGGTGCTAATTGTGGATGGGAAGTTATGAAACGTGATGTTTGTATCCTGTATAAATTTCTCCGAACCTTGACCGAGGACGCTGACGCTAGCCCCGCTATCCAGAAGACCCCTAAAAGGTATATTGTTTATGATGACGTTCGCGTAGGGCCTTTTGTCGTTGCTCTCGGACGATAATCTGGAGGAGATGATACAAATCCTCATAAGTCGGCGTCTTTCCCAATACTTTTTTGATCTTTTTAATTGGACAACATTGCGAAGTCTGATGGGGTACTTAATATTGCTACGATCTAGGTTCGGTTCTCTAAAGGAAATATCCGATGGGTTATTTGAAGCCGGATGGGCTTTGGGATTAAAATATGAATGTTTTACGGGTCTTTCTTCAGTATAGTAGGCTTTTGACGGCGTAATTCGGTATCGGTATTGCTCGCCGCATCCTCCAGGATCGGTCTGGGTGTCACAGCGGTTGAGGATCCTCGCATCCCAGTCCTCCAAGAACCCCCTCGCTGGTTTTCCGCCTGATTCCGGATAGCTCCACGGGTTTCCGCGCAACGTCTACATCTGGGCGTTATCGTATCCCGCAGGCCGCATTTGTAACAGAACAACCCAGTCGATTCCACCTGGCAATCAATAAACGTGTGTCCTAGATCATTACAATTAAAACAACATATGTTTGGATCCGGCATCTTGTTCAAAGCGGATCGAGAAGTGTTGGCCGAAGATTCAACGTGGCTACGTCTCTGAGGTCCTGCTGGTGATCTCATTTCTGAATGTAGTGAGGCTACATGGCCATGCGCTAGACTAGCGGATGGAGGTTGATCCAAATTGAGGGGACTCCCATCTACTTCATTATATGCGTCGAGTGATAACTCATTTATCCCTCGTTTAGAATATGCTGATGGTTCTAATGGTGTTCTAAAACGGCGCAAGGATTCCTCCCAGGCAGAACAACTTTTGATAAGGTCGTTAATACGGTAGAACTGACGGTCCGTCAAATGATATTGTAATGACGGTCGCATGTTGTTCATCAGAATCTGTATCAGTTCTTCGTCTCTATAAGGAACGCGACACTGCAAGGTGAGTGTCCAAACATGATTATAAAAATCAAGGAAACTTTCATTTGCCTGTTGTTTCCGCGACTCCACCATTCGACGAATCTCGTAATTTGTACGTCGATCCTGAAACCGCTCCACCATATCTCGCCTTAACTCCTCCCAAGAAGCATATGGATTATGTTTCCGATAAGTCCAGAACCATTGTAAGGCCACATCCTTTAGTATGGTATGGAGTTCCAATAATAACTGAGTTGACGATAATCCCATAGATGTAACGACGGTGTCCAATTGGAAGAGGAACATATCGATAGTAATACCGGAAGGGGATCCATTATAACTGATGCCACTGCGGGATAAGAAACGACGATCTACAGAGGGTGAACTGTGGTGTGATGCCGGAACCGTAGAAAGGAAGGTACCCGGAGTAGTCAATCGATGTACCTCAGTAGGGCTACTAATTGGTCGACTGGCAGTCTGTAGAAACCCGGGATTAGCTGTGTCTAATGCACTCCAATGGTCCTTCTGCTGACCTTGATCTATTTGCTGCTGGAGGTTATGATTCTGCAAGAATTTATTTTCAGCCTTTTCTCCCGTTCCACTTGTTCCTTGTGATTGTGAAGTTGCTTCATCTGCAACGAAAGCGCCGCTCGGTGAGTGATCTCCTAGTGTCTGGAATGTTATTGCCCTTGTTTCGGCCTCATCGACCTTTTCGTCATAATCTATGCTTACTGTATTCAATGCTGTCATTGATTCATCAGCTGTCTTTTCACCGGATTTAAATTGTTGGAACACATTCAACAGGGTGTCACAAGTGACCAGCAATTTTTGCGTCGTCTCTCGCACGGTTTTTGAAGATTCTATTCGCTTTAAACGGTAGTATACATGAGCAAGACGAGATATATAGGCTTCACACTCCTCTCGCTTAGCGTCACCCGGGAACTCAGTCTGTAGCACTTCTTGTAAAGACTTCAGCTTTTTCGCGCACGTAGAAATTTCGCGACTTGGAGCCTTTGATGCGGCTATCGACGGACGAGTAGGGATCAACTCGGCATCCACCCGTTCCCGGGCCAACGCTTCATCCAGCTGCTTAATTTGCTTTCCTACAGAGCCTTTAATTTGACGAACCTCGCACTCCACTGAAAATTCATCTGACTCCAAGTCATGACTCTGCATTTGGTATTCCATAGTATTGAGGGATTAATCAATAAATAATTCACAATCAGATTAAAGCGGAGTAGACTAGGAATGTATTCTGTACCAAAACGACAATACTTTAATTAAACAAAATAACTTTCGCGCTTACTTCTCCGGATAACTCACTGTATAACTAATAAAATTAAACCCACACCCCAAATTAAAGAAATAAGAAAACCTAATAACGAATGATATATTTATGTATATAATACTACTAAAATCAAACAAAAAAAATATATACTCTAAGTATTTAATAGAAATCAAAGAAAAACACCTGGTTACCCTAACCCGATTATTAATAATTATAAATATGAATACAAAAAGAAAAATATTCCCAAACCAACCAAAAAAAAATTATAATTAAGTATTAACCAAAAAAAAAATAGATATAAATGCCGATTCTTAAGAAAAAAAAAAAACCCAAATTTAAACAAGAAAAGTATTCGTGAACTATAAATCCCAAAAGAAAATGATATGCGAAACCAAAACAGGTGATTTCCAGAATTCCCCTCGCGCCGAGAGGAAAAAATAAAAAAAAATGTTCCGTACAAGCCAAGACGTCTCCGACGTGAGATAACAAAAGAAAACTATGAATGTTGACTACGTGATGCACCACTGAGCACCAAGACCATGAATTGCACCCAATCAGACACCACAAGGTGGAAACAGTGAGTTCATGATCTCCACGCTCAGGGCGCATGAAACTCAGAAGCGCGCACTTCGATGGATCTAACAACGTAAACGTTGGAGCCAACCGGAATTGCTTCACTCCTAAGTAGTGCGAACAAAACTAAAAATGGGTCTCATTACTTAAAATAAAACTTTGAATAAAAAATGTAAGACGAAATTCGGGCTCATAAGAGAATGAGCCTCCATCACAATCAACACCACATGATGGAAATGATGGAAACCCATCACCCCACGGACCGAAATCGGGAGTGAAACATCTACATCTGCACGCACTCTAACGGCCTGAGGCCGGTTACGGAGCAGATGCAGACGACCACCGGACTAAATAAAGCTTTGGCGCGTGCATACATGCGAAATCAAACAGCCAACTCGCTGGATACGCAATGGATGCATACACCAAGAGGCAAGAAATAATTATAAAAAGCGAAAATACAAAAAAAATAATTGAAAAATTAAAGCCAGAAGGTTTGGGCGCCACTGTAACGGAATGTGAAGGCGGGGCCTCACACTCCATTGACAGAATCATTAGCCAGAGGGTTGACGCGGTTATAGTAGCCGGCTAGGCTTCAGGGCTGGGCGTGGGAATATTGTTAACCTTAGCTAATGCTTGAATAAACCGCTTAAAAAAAAAAAATCACGAAAATACAGTAGAAGAACCAACGCTTAACTTGTGCGGAACTACATAATAATTCAGGAAAGATATAAGGAACGAGTAACTTCTGGAATATTGGAAAAGGACCTACTTTTAATTAAAGTCCCACCTCTCCGGGCTGGGCGAAAACAAAAACTACAGGATAGGGTCATCGGCACGAGGGAAGAAATTCTTAGTTATCACCTGTCTTGACCATTCGCAAACAAGACTACTCACTCATCATCATAACTCCACCACCTAAACATAAAAATCGTGTCACAATAAATTTATCCATTAAAACAAAGCTACCAATGATGTAACAAAAAAAAACTCAGGAGATAATTCAAAAGCTGACTGCGAGAATTGGAAGAAAGAGAGAGTGAGAACAGCTGTAAGAAAGTTTATATAATAAGAAAATAATAATAAAAAAAACATATAGTAATAAACAAGTTGAGCGTATTATCACTTTTGAAATTTAATGTAAATTCGCGAGAAAAACACAACATAAGATCGATATGAATAAAGTACTGTAGTAATATGGTATTGTGCTAGGTAAAACAAAAAAAAAATTATCAGATAGAACAACGAAAAAAAAATCTATGATCGTTACGTTACTGTTGTTTTCATTCACAACATCAAACAAGCAAAATTTTGAGAAAAAAAAATTAATATAAATGATATACAATAATTATGACTATAATAAAGGAATAAAATAAAAATACAAAAAAAAGTAAATAAATATGTAAATGAAAGTACCTATAAAGTTTTATATCCTTTGCTGCAAGGCCCTCTAGTCCAAACTTATTGATGGTTAATTGCGCCGTAACGATTTGATGATGCACCGCCACTTATGTTATATCTGGATATTACGCTACCTTGGTTTATCCGTTTGTTTTTTTTTTTTTACTTTTAGTACCCCAGCTGTTAAATATTCCGATAACCGCTTTTCGTTCACTGGTCGAAACAGGATTACACCTCAGTGGTTTGGCCCAATCCAAAGATTAGGGCCCAACAAAAATAATACAACTTCCCACACGACCTTAACAGTAAATTCAATGTGGTCTCTCCAATGGAATTAAAATTTTCGGCTCACAATTTCACAAAAAAAATGTACCAACGAAGTAATAACAAAAAACGGCATATTCAGTTGATCTTTTATTTAACTTATTTCTTTTAACAACTACTTCATAAATTTTATCTCGACAATGGCTTAACCAAAAATTAATGAATTGTTTATAATTATTTGGCAAATTTGTACATTAGAATTGATCGGTTTTACTTTATTGTTTCAATTCTCTTATTCTTAAACACTCATTGTTTTCTTATTAATTCATTTTTTTTTTTTTACAAGAAATAATCTTAATACTTAATAATCAGTTTTTTTTTTTTTTCAAAATTTCACCTTCACCACTAGTTTTACCGTTTTTTTTGTTTTATTGGTTCTTATCATGTTTTTTTTTCATTTGTACCAAAAATACAATCCCATAGCACTTCAAACCCGTTGGAACCGTATTAAAAAAAATCAGCTCAACGCAAAAAAAATATTTCACTTGCGAAATAATATCAATTATCCAAACGATATATACGTCCATAAGCTATCTTGTGTTTTTTTTTTATTCATTTATTTTTAATTTTCTATGGTCCACCCAAATCTTTTGAAAACCAAAACTCAACTTCCTCAACAAAAAAAAATCAGCCATCCTCGATGGTATCTTTTTCGAATTTTTTTTCAACCAAACGCGATAACTACTACTTTCTTTGTACATCATCTCCCTCACTCTCTCTCCCTTCACCAATACAGCTGACACCTATCAGTCAATAGCGACATCAACAAACACAAGGTGGTATATCAACTTTCTGTTGCATGCATTACACGGAACGACACCAGCAAGCGTCGTTACAACAGGTTAATCATAGCATGATGAGTGATTTTTATGCTTCCTGCCATTGAGTTGGCTATAAATGGTTTTTCATTTAGGATGGGATTACGAACGTATTGGGGTTGTATATAATTTTTATTGGACCCTGTATCTATTAAGAACTTAACAATTTTGCCGCTCTTCGCTTGGTGTTCTAAGTAAGGAAGCGAGGAGCTCTCTAATCTAAAAAATTAATATCGTCTACTGATTCGGATGTCTCGTGGTTGTCATAAATTTCTACAGTATTGTCTTCGTTCGGTTCAGGTATGGTTTCTGCGTCAGTTTATTCCAGGAGAGTTTGTTCGTGTTGTGTATCGTATTCTGCTAATTCCTCTTGGTATTGTTGTAATGCTTGATCATCTGCGAATGGTTCGCAGTGGTGCACCCTTTGTACTTTATTCGTGTGATGAATTTGTTGTGAAGAATTAAATAAAGGTCTTTTCATGGGGTATTGATTATTTTGAGGTCTATTCATGTAATTCACATTTTTTGATTGACCGCTACCGTCTATTGACATTGGTGTTGGTTTTGGTAATGGTTTAGGTGGACACCCTGGTGGGTAATTTGAATATCCAACTTGCGGTCTAACAGGTTGCTGGGTGAATCTTGGAAATTGTGGGTTTTGATACCCGAATTGAGGTCGGTTGATTTGGAATATATTTCTTCGTTCGAAAGAATTCTGTGGGTTATGTAGAAGATGTGGATAGAATGGTTGTGGTCCGTTAGATATTGCAATATGGTTTTTACGTAGGAAGGGAGGTGGTGGGCCTGGTAGTTTCCGTTGTGCATTTTGGACACTGTTATTAGCATACTGTGCTCGATAGTCCATATTTTGCAGTTTTAAGCATAAGTGTAATGCTTGGGGTAGGTCCGACGGCTCTCTGATACTGAGTATTCGTGGTAAATCTCCTTTCAACCCCCTAATGAATGTGTCGATTGCCTTATCTCTATAACTTTCTGTTAAGTTATTTAACGATTCTTGCCCCATTTCCATGCAGGACAGTTTATTTAGTATCAAAGATAGGTGTTGATAAACCCTTTGATAAAACTCGGGGATTGTTTGGCTACCTTGTATCAATGTCATCATTTGGTACTCTAGAGTACCTAAATCCCGTTTATCCGCATATTAATGCAGGGTTAGACATTTGGCGATTTTTTGCCAATTGAGTGGGGTATTATAAGATTCTAACGCAACATCGGCTTGGCCTACTATTTTGTTTCTAATTACATTTAAGATACCGTAATACTTCGGCGTACCTTTTAGATGTTCATATATCAGTAAGACCCTGTCTCCGCTTTTTTTCCAGGAACTAAATTCTCCTGGTTGGCCTGAGAACTCTCTTATACACTTTACGATGTCGGGAATTTACGGATTAGAAGTTTGTCCTAAACTTTCCTAAAACAACAACAACAAGCGCATGTGTGTGAATGTGTGGGTTTATGTATAAAAGAAGGTACATAAATCACCACATTTAGGCGAAAATAAAAATTGTTAAACATAAAAATTAATATAAATGAATATTTATAAATCTAAGTTGGAATGTGCTTTTACTTTTTTTAAGCCAAAAATCTTTGAAAAATGCTTAACAAACATGAATTGCGCTCAAAATAATCGAAATAAAATAATAAAATAATATCATTTAATAATGTAAGAAATAAAAATTAAATAGGTTGAGATATTTGATTTTCCTAAGAGGTTACCACACCTGAAATTGACATTTTCACATTGTATCAGATCCGTCCTTACCAAAATATATCACTTTTCCGGAAAATCTAGGGGAAGTGTGCGCTTAGTATTCAAAAGTTGTTACGCGTAATTTAACAACATATACAAATTTTCATCGGTTTACTTTCGATTTTCCTAAGAGGTTACCACACCTGGAATTGACATTTTCACATTGTATCAGATCCGTCCTTACCAAAATATATCACTTTTCCGGAAAATCTAGGGGAAGTGTGCGCTTTGTATTCAAAAGTTGTTACGCGTAATTTAACAACATATATACAAATTTTCATCGGTTTACTTTCGATTTTCCTAAGAGGTTACCACACCTGGAATTGACATTTTCACATTGTATCAGATCCGTCCTTACCAAAATATATCACTTTTCCGGAAAATCTAGGGGAAGTGTGCGCTTTGTATTCAAAAGTTGTTACGCGTAATTTAACAACATATACAAATTTTCATCGGTTTACTTTCGATTTTCCTAAGAGGTTACCACACCTGAAATTGACATTTTCACATTGTATCAGATCCGTCCTTACCAAAATATATCACTTTTCCGGAAAATCTAGGGGAAGTGTGCGCTTAGTATTCAAAAGTTGTTACGCGTAATTTAACAACATATACAAATTTTCATCGGTTTACTTTCGATTTTCCTAAGAGGTTACCACACCTGGAATTGACATTTTCACATTGTATCAGATCCGTCCTTACCAAAATATATCACTTTTCCGGAAAATCTAGGGGAAGTGTGCGCTTTGTATTCAAAAGTTGTTACGCGTAATTTAACAACATATATACAAATTTTCATCGGTTTACTTTCGATTTTCCTAAGAGGTTACCACACCTGGAATTGACATTTTCACATTGTATCAGATCCGTCCTTACCAAAATATATCACTTTTCCGGAAAATCTAGGGGAAGTGTGCGCTTTGTATTCAAAAGTTGTTACGCGTAATTTAACAACATATACAAATTTTCATCGGTTTACTTTCGATTTTCCTAAGAGGTTACCACACCTGAAATTGACATTTTCACATTGTATCAGATCCGTCCTTACCAAAATATATCACTTTTCCGGAAAATCTAGGGGAAGTGTGCGCTTAGTATTCAAAAGTTGTTACGCGTAATTTAACAACATATACAAATTTTCATCGGTTTACTTTCGATTTTCCTAAGAGGTTACCACACCTGGAATTGACATTTTCACATTGTATCAGATCCGTCCTTACCAAAATATATCACTTTTCCGGAAAATCTAGGGGAAGTGTGCGCTTTGTATTCAAAAGTTGTTACGCGTAATTTAACAACATATATACAAATTTTCATCGGTTTACTTTCGATTTTCCTAAGAGGTTACCACACCTGGAATTGACATTTTCACATTGTATCAGATCCGTCCTTACCAAAATATATCACTTTTCCGGAAAATCTAGGGGAAGTGTGCGCTTAGTATTCAAAAGTTGTTACGCGTAATTTAACCACATATACAAATTTTCATCGGTTTACTTTCGATTTTCCTAAGAGGTTACCACACCTGGAATTGACATTTTCACATTGTATCAGATCCGTCCTTACCAAAATATATCACTTTTCCGGAAAATCTAGGGGAAGTGTGCGCTTTGTATTCAAAAGTTGTTACGCGTAATTTAACAACATATACAAATTTTCATCGGTTTATTTTCGATTTTCCTAAGAGGTTACCACACCTGAAATTGACATTTTCACATTGTATCAGATCCGTCCTTACCAAAATATATCACTTTTCCGGAAAATCTAGGGGAAGTGTGCGCTTAGTATTCAAAAGTTGTTACGCGAAATTTAACCACATATACAAATTTTCATCGGTTTACTTTCGATTTTCCTAAGAGGTTACCACACCTGGAATTGACATTTTCACATTGTATCAGATCCGTCCTTACCAAAATATATCACTTTTCCGGAAAATCTAGGGGAAGTGTGCGCTTTGTATTCAAAAGTTGTTACGCGTAATTTAACAACATATACAAATTTTCATCGGTTTATTTTCGATTTTCCTAAGAGGTTACCACACCTGAAATTGACATTTTCACATTGTATCAGATCCGTCCTTACCAAAATATATCACTTTTCCGGAAAATCTAGGGGAAGTGTGCGCTTAGTATTCAAAAGTTGTTACGCGTAATTTAACCACATATACAAATTTTCATCGGTTTACTTTCGATTTTCCTAAGAGGTTACCACACCTGGAATTGACATTTTCACATTGTATCAGATCCGTCCTTACCAAAATATATCACTTTTCCGGAAAATCTAGGGGAAGTGTGCGCTTTGTATTCAAAAGTTGTTACGCGTAATTTAACCACATATACAAATTTTCATCGGTTTACTTTCGATTTTCCTAAGAGGTTACCACACCTGGAATTGACATTTTCACATTGTATCAGATTCGTCCTTACCAAAATATATCACTTTTCCGGAAAATCTAGGGGAAGTGTGCGCTTAGTATTCAAAAGTTGTTACGCGTAATTTAACCACATATACAAATTTTCATCGGTTTATTTTCGATTTTCCTAAGAGGTTACCACACCTGAAATTGACATTTACACATTGTATCAGATCCGTCCTTGGATCTGTCTTGGATCCGTATTTGGATACTTGTTCGCCTCTAAATTTAATTCTATTTTCCGTTTTAGACGAGTTTGAGCATCACTAAACAAAATATTTTCAAATTTGGAACATCCAAGTATACACAAAATTTCAAATAGCTCATCAATCTCTTCAATTTTACCGCTATCAATTATCATGAAAAGCAATATCATAATGTGTTCTCTTAAAATTTTGGAACAATTATTAATCCTGTTCTTAATTTGGCGTATTATTATTCCAGCAAAGTGTGAACAGCAAATAAATATACCAACTTTATTTCCCAATTTTAGTTTTCCCATGATAACATCATAAGCAAAGGGCAAGTATTGGTGCATGTTCATCAAATTCATTTCTTTTAAAATGGAATTAATAAAAACCCACGACCAATCTGAAATAAAAATCTTTGGAGTTATTATTTTTGGTTTAAAATTATTTATCTCCTTCTGAAATTTATTAAAAAATGTGCTTAGAGCCGACACATCATGCTGACAACTAATCAACTCAGCAACCGGAAATATTATGCTATCTTTACGAATCACGCAAGCATAATAATAAATTTTTCCATAATTATGGTTCAAACAGCACTTTGGATTACGAACTAAGCTACCCGTGGCATCAACATACACAATTGTGTTTTTATTGTTAAGGTGCGATAAAGTTGATTTTCTCATCAAAATTATAGAAAGAGGAGCCGAAGCTGAATAAATGTAACTGTCTTCTTTCTGTGACCCCTGACGATGTATTATATCCAAAATTTCGCAGCCTTTGACGGCATCAGCAGCTAATATCCTTTCTGATCTAGCTTTCCTTAAATTTACCGGTTTCACGATTTGTTGTGTGTTGCCAGCAGCAAGCAAATTTACATCAACGTGATCCAGTTGTCGTAAACCGGTTAAATTAGCAGTGGAGTTTATCAACACATCTTGAACCGCCACTCGCTTCATGCCTCTTAATTGGGTAAACTGCTTATAAGTGCCGTGATCAGCTAAATCCAGATTCGTTGTGTAGATTTGCATAACTTTAAATGCATTTATGCAAAACCAACACAAATGTCTTATACAAGCCATATTATTGCCATACAATCACAAAATAAAACCTACTATTTCTGTAAGTTATTAGCGTCATAATACAGTATAATCTTTACATACTTCGATTTCAAATTTTAGTTTGTATCAAAAACAGTATAAAATATCACTAACACTTACAGAAATAGTAGGTTTTGGATTTAAAAATATGCGTGCGTCACGGAAATAATATGGCTTGTATAAGACATTTGTGTTGGTTTTGATTTATGACAAATGTGAATTTTTGTTTGTGTGTTGGGTATTTGCATTTAGCATACTGCGTTAGTACCTGTAGATTTTTATTTAAATTTATCGTTCGAAATGAAAGAACGCATGAATGCTTTGAGGCATTAAGAGATTCTACAATAGCATTCCGTAAATCTTCGTTAGACCATGCTCGGGTAATGTCTAATGAAATACTCATTGACCCTTTTAATAACCACTCATCGGTATTAGTTTGTTGGAAAATAATATCCAACTTCGCCACATCAAACCGGTCAACATTTAATTCCACATTATTGGAATCTAGAGCAATCGAATTGGTTTCGTCTGGTATTGTTAGATTAGGAACGATAGTGTGAGAATCATTGATCGTAGATAATATTTTGTCATTGTCACATAATTCAATGGGAACGATGTCATTATTCGTAGTTTTGGTATCTTTCTTCATATTGCACCAAATATTATATATCATTTGACAATTACAATTATTGAATTTAATTTTCAATTTATGGCAAATTCGGTACAAACCTGGAGACTTGCGGCTGAAAATTTGAAAATGCGGTTTGTTAACAGATAATTCAGTCAAGATCTTAATCAGATCAATTTCCATGGCTTTCTTTTTGTTAAGCTTTTTTGAATAATAAGAACGCATGTTTACTTTTATTATAATTGTATTATAAAATATAAAGGCTGAAATAGTTAAAATTAATGTATGTTTACGAGCTTTGTAAAGAACAGTAACGAAATAAAATAAAATCGAATAGTTACTAAACAATTTTTAAACTTATATAATACTTATAACTGTTAACAGATAACTGTTACATGTATTAACAAAATACAAAATAACAGTAGATTACTGGATATTTTTTTTATAAATTCTGTTTGTCCAAAATTATAAAACAATAAATTACAATACCAAAATAGTCAAATAGGTTTTAAAGGATGTCCAAGAGAATGAAACGGTAATAGTTTTTAAAAAAACTTTTTATTTTACACAGAAACGAAGAATTATAATCACAAAGATTTAACACAAGGAAACACACACAGTACAAAGTCTGAATAGGTAATGAAATAAAACAGAGAAAAAAATTCTTTATATACTTCCGCGCGAAATTATAATTTTCTCTCTTCGATTTGATTTTTATTTCCTCATATCCAGTGGTTGACGGTTTTTCGCTCAGAATTCTTAGGGGCAAAACCGATTGGCGTGAAATTTGGACAGTAAGTGGGGAATGGTTCAAGGAACAAAAGTTATATAGTGGCGGTGTGTGTTTTTACCCTGGGGGTGAATGCCACCCATTTTCGGGGGTGGAAATAAGTATACTCAAAATAACCCCAGAAATTGATAGAGGGATGAATTCTAAGCCCGAAATGGTCCAAGAAGTTTCTTCAATAAATCAATATTTTTCGAGATATTCGCGATTGAAAATGTTGATTTTTTAATCTAAAAAATGCATGTTTTTGAGCGATTTTCACGAATAACTCGAAAACCTTAAGTTTTATCAAAAATCATTAAATTTAAAAATAGAGCTTATAAAATAACAAATCGATTGATTTTATTTCTTGTTTCTGTAGATGCAATACGTACCGTTCTAATTGTGGCTAGTTGAATGTAACTGTTTGTTCGCCGAAAAGTGAGTTCGAACCTTTCAATGTTAAATAACGGAAAAACGACGAATTTTTGGAGGACAGATATTTATTAATGTACTTGAAAAGACCTTTAAAATTTTATTTAGTAAAAATTAGGATAAAAACTTACGGAGTTATGATAAAAAGAAAATGGTTGTCTCGTTTTTTCTGAGAAAAAATCAAAAATGAAACGAACGGCTTAACCGTAAACATTAAAATTACACATAATCCATTTACAATGTAGGGGAGATTGGGGAGTTGTGAGACATGGGGAGCTGTGAGACATGGGGAGTTGTGAGACAGCGCCAGCCTTCGTCATATTTCAGAAGTTTGACGGTGGTGATAAGTGTCAAAATTGTCTCTCAATGCAACCTCACTTTGTAAGTAGAACTCATTAAGTAAACATGCATTTTGAGCGTCTCTCCATATAATGTGTTTTAACATTTTTCGATAAGTTTCTTGACCAATTTTGTTTGCAATACTTTCGATCAGTTTTTCAAGCGAATTGCAAAGGTAAATATCGCTCACTGCGTGCAATAAAACGATAAGTCAAAATCATCAATTTTCAGGAGAACATATTAAATATTCTGTACTGCAAATGGTTCATTTCTCATGACAATTAAGCAAATCATTTAAAAAATCTAAAAAAATTAGTTTAAACAGGTAAACGCGTTACTCACCGTGTAAAATTTTATTAAAACAGTATTGTAAGTACTAGTTATAGTTTTCTTAATTGGGAAAATTTTAAATTCTTAAATTGTAAGTCGAGTTATAGTTTTTATAAGAAAAATTATTTATTTTTTTACTATTGTAACTCTACATATCGCAGTATTGCATTACTATTTTCAACATAATTTTTTATTGTAGTCAACTTTAAATCATAAAACATGACGATAATTTAAATTGCCAGCTATTCATGTTTTTCCCCCTTTTTCTGGTTTTCACTTTATTTTGATTTAAAAGAACCAGAAGAGTTTAAATCTGATTGTTCGTACTCAGAATCCGTGCCGTAGTACACAAATGGTTCTGGGAGTACAAAAAGAATGTTGTTAGCTTTTATCACAAATAAAGCTTCACTTCGTGACGAAGACATCTGTGGTTTGAACCACTATGGAGAACATCTCGGATAATTTATTTGTGTTAGTAGTCTTTTTCCTCAAATCCGTATAGGAAATTTAGGGATTCTCAAACGGAATTCTGGAATCTTATTTTCATTAATTAAAGTGAGAGTGGGAAATCCCGGGATTTTCCAATTTTCGATTTATTTATACCCCAGTTGTATGTACTGTTCGTAATCGAGAAATTTTGTTTGAGATGGCACGTTAGAAATATGAAACAGAAGTATAAAGTATAAAAAATATCTTTGGCTTTTTAAATTTGTTTTTCTTAGGAGTAAATTACAATACTCGCATTTTTTTCGTTCTTTTTTATGAAATATGGTATAAAGTGATGATCACGGTAAGTTTTAAGAGAGCATCACCATGATTGATCGCTCTGGCGAGCTCAGTCATACAACAGGTTCTATAATATATCATGTAAAACCCCGGTTTAAGAGACTAATTGGGGCTGAGCCCGTCTCTTATTTTCGACTATTGCTTAAATCCGAATGCAGACAATTTGAATATCTCGTATAAAAGTTTATCACAGCTTTTCAAGTGAAATTCAGGCCAAAGAAGAAGGACCTTTGCTATTTCTTAACCGATTATGGTGAAATTTAGCATGCAAGATGGAAATGTTATTCTAAAACGATGTTTTACATAAAGCTCTAAAAGATGGCTAATTTGGAAGGAACTTGGTGATTTCTTTACCGGTTATGATCAAATTCTGGATTTTGGAATCGGGCATAATGAAAATGGGATCCTAAAATGAGTTTTAAATTAAGTTTTGGAATGTGGCCAATTATGAAGGAACGTTTCTTAACCGATTATGATGAAATTCGGCATGTACGACGGACGGAAAAGGGATTCTAAAATGATTTTTGCATAAAGTTCTGGAAAATTGGCAATTAGGAAGGAACTTGGTGATTCCTTTACCCATTATGATTAGTTTCAGCATGCTCGTTGGAAATAGGGTTTTAATTGAATTTTAGATAAAATTCTAAAATAAGACCAATAATGAACTTGGCTGTTTTTTAGCGGATGATGATGTTATTCGAATTGTACGATGGAAACGGGATTCTAAAATGGTATTTAGAAGAAGTGCTGGATATAGCCAGTTAGGAAGGAACACGGCTGTGTATTAACAGATTGGGACGAAACCCGATTTATACCATGGAAATGGGACTAAAATGATATTTAGAAAACGTTCTGGAATATGGTTAATTAAGGTCAATTCCTTTCTAATTCGTGCCATTTCCAAAACTTTATGCAAACATCATTTAAGAATCTCATTTCCGATGTGCTAGCTGAATTTCATCTTAATCGGTTGAGAAACGGTGAAGTTACTTCCTAATTGGTTATATTCCAGAACTTCATTGAAAACTCATCTTAAAATTCCATTTCAATCGTGCATGCGGAATTTCATCATAATCTGTAAAGAAATCACCAAGTTCGTTCCTAATTGGCCAATTTCCAGAACTTCATGTAATAATTATTTTAGAATTCCATTTCCATCGTGCAAATCGAATTTCATCATTATCGATTGATAAATAACCAAGCTTATTCCTAATCGGCCTGAATTTTCTTGAAAATACTACTGATGCATAAACTTCTATACGAGACATTTAAACTTTCTACATTCGGATCTAAAAGGCAATCGGAAATCAGAGACAAGTCAATCCTCAATTAGTTTCAAAATCGAGGTTTTACTGTAATAGATTTTTCCTATGTCGTTATATAGTTAAATGTGTAGGTATATTAAAAAAAATCGTAAACCGAGAAATTCCGGGATTTTCCGCTCACACTTTGGTGAAAAAAACGATATCCCGGGAAACCTTTTGAGAAAGCTTAGTAATATGATACAAATGCAAAGCAAGTATTATTTTCCCTGAATTTCTGTTATATAACTAATTTTAAAGAAATTACATGAATCGTTTACTTCTAATTCAATTTCGGGAACATCAGTGAACATCTTATTTTTAATATAAACCTTTAATTTATTTAATTATAATTTTTTCAATAAAAATTTATTTATATTTTTTAAGAAATTTTAAATTAAAGTTTTTTGTCAAAAAACGATAATTTTACTTCAATCCAAGCAACAAAAGTGCAACCAGACATACGATGCCTACTTTGGAAAATTTTCCAGCTGAAATATGCTGTAAGTAGTACTTATAGTTATTAAAACGAAAAATTATTTCTCACATAAACAGCGATAACTTATACTTACAGTTGCATTTAAAAATTATTTGCCTGCTAAGAAAACGATAATTGGAAATACGATATTGAGAATACAATTTGTTTCAATCAAGAAAACTATAAGTCAAGTTATAGTATTTATAACTGGAACAAAAAATCAAACATAACTTATCGTATTATTTGAAAGTTATACAGCATCCCTCGGGAGGACCCGTTTTAAAAAATGAGTTATACTGGAATATACTGCTCTCTCTGAACTATATGAAAATGCAATCATGCAATAACGCGATAAGTAGTACTTATCGTTATCTTGCACGCAGTGAGCGATATATACAAATGAATCGTTTGTCAATGAAGTTTTGAGACACTTTCTAGTTTGCATGAACATACAATGTGCTATAATAACTAGGCGGCCATGTTGAATATATATAAGTTAATTTATTTATTATTTGATTTAATAAAAAAAATTAATTTTTATTTTATTTAACACAATTTTACTTTATTGAATGATTCATTTAATACACTTCTATAAAAACTTAAATATCTATCTTAAGCTAAATTTGGATTACAACTGACTATATTAATGTAATTAACTGAATACTTGCAACCGCGAGTGGAAGAATGTGCTGAGTTGCGATAATGTTGAGTGCAACGTGCGATGGTCGTTACCTTCAGACAGAGGAATATGATCCCTCACATAAACGTGGGAACCTAGTTGCGTGATGTGTTAACTTATATACGATTTGGGGAGTTGTGAGACAGCACCGTTCTCCGTCATATTCCAAGTTCATCGGATTCTGAACAAGACTTGTGCATCATATGCAAAGGTGCAATGCCGAAAAAGTTGACCAAAAACAACTCCATTCATTGCAATGTATGCGATCGAGCTGGGCACTTCGAAATCGAAAGTAAACCGATGAAAATTAGTATATGTGGTTAAATTACGCGTAACATCTTTTGAATACAAAGCGCACACTTCCCCTAGATTTGCCGGAAAAGTGATATATTTTGGTAAGGACGGATCTGATACAATGTGAAAATGTCAATTCCAGGTGTGGTAACCTCTTAGGAAAATCGAAAGTAAACCGATGAAAATTTGTATATGTGGTTAAATTACGCGTAACAACTTTTGAATACTAAGCGCACACTTTCCCTAGATTTTCCGGAAAAGTGATATATTTTGGTAAGGACGGATCTGAAAGGACGGATCTGAACCAATATGAATAGTTAATGGTTAAGTTTCAACTAACACCGTTCGATAACTAAACCTTGTTTTCAGCTACATTATTATTATTATAAATTAAAAATAAGTATAATAATAAAATAAACAAATACAAGAGACTTTTAAGTTTTGAATTTCAATGAAACATACTAACGCCCCTTTAGACAAAATTCTGTGTTTTACCAGAGAAAATATTTTAAATTAATTATTAATTATACAAAATATATTAATATAAAATATTATATATGTGCATACCAACATATATGTACATATATGTCGGTACAAATTAAATAAATTTAATTGCTTTTTCATGTCTTTTAATGATTGTGGAAAATTTACGAAATAGATAGTTCTTTTTATTTGTTTCTAAACTCATTTTAAGTTATTGAGATGAATTATTTTATTATTTTCTCAAATAAATCCGCCGAAATGTTGTTATTTACGAAATTATAATATTATCACCAATACTAATAAATAATTTTAGGATCTAGAACAAACTTCACGTGATTATATAGTCGTGTGAAGTTTTTCCTAAACTTGTCCTAACTTGTTGTTTTTGCTTTTTAGGAAAGTTTAGGACAAACTTCACGCGAATGGGAATTTTATCTAAATCTGTGAGGTTCGCTCTGTATTCGTCGTCTATTGTTTGGTCCGTTTCATTCTTATGATTATTAATCTTTTGGTTTTGGTCGATTACTATTGCTGTTACGATATCCGTTAATTCTTCAAGATCGAACGATTGATGATTTCTAGAGTCTGTAGGTAAGCTAGCATTTGCAGCTTGAAGTTTTGGATCGTTAGGCATTTTTGTAACGAGAAAGGTATTTAACTAATAATTTCGCTTTTTCACTTAGGGCACTAAAATGTTTGATTGACTGGGCTAGATTCCTAATATCAACTGTTGCCTTTACAGATATAGGTTTGAATATGGAAAAATTTATACTATGCCTTTATTTAATTATATTCAAATTATGTCAAGTTTGGTTATCGAAAGAGAAAAATTTTGTCTTAATTTTACTCTACTTTTGATATATCTCGTTTAATTTTCTCTAAATTGAAATTGATTTTCGCTTGATTTTATTGATAAATTCTTTAAATTCGATTTCTTGTATCTTAATTTTTTATAAAATTTTCTTTGGCTTAAAATTAAATATTGAAAATCTTGATTTTATTTTTACTTTACTTTTAGTACATCTCGTTTAATTTTTCTTTAGGTTAACATTAATTCTTACTTGATTTCGTTTCATTTATAAGATTATAAAATTGACTTTTAATTTTTTCACTTGCTTTACATATAATAGAATTTCTTTAGATTAAAATTGGAATAACTTACAAAATTATAAACAAATGTGTGGTTAACATTTGGAGTTGTAATCTCGTTGCCCCTTGCTCAGATGTCGTCGTTAAAGATGATTGGGCCGCTGTTGAATGGTTTTTGGCTTGGTGTCCGTGGTCCTGTTTCAACTCATTTTTTTTCTTGGGTAGAAATACTTGGGCGCTTCGTTTCCCAATTCTAACACTTTAACTTGTTGTAGTAATTTTGATTAATTACTTTTCACTGATGTGGTATAGGTAACCACAAAGCCTTACACTGTTCACTTTTGATTATTATGATCCCCTTGTTGAGTTCACTTTTGATTGTTATGATCCCCTTGTTGAGGTTAGTGGGCACTTTTTGGTTCAGTTAAATTCGTTAGTTACTATTTAGTTACTTTTTATTTATTGACACTTCGCAAGGGTCCCTGTTTCGGCGCCAGTTAATTTATTTATTATTTAATTTAATAAAAAAAATTAATTTTTAATTTTTTATTTTTTATTTTATATCTTTTTTTTATTTATTTATTATTGATTTTATTTAGCACAATTTTACTTTATTGAATGACACTTTTATTACAAAAACTTAAACATCTATCTTAAACTAAATTTGGATTACAACTAATTTTATTAATATAATTAACTGAATACTTGCAACCGCAAGTGGAAGAATGTGCTGAGTTGCGATAATGTTGAGTGCAACGTGCGATGGTTGTTATCTTCAGACAGAGGAATATGATCCCTCACATAAACGTGGGAACCTAGTTGCTTGATGTGTTAACTTATATATTAATGTCATGTATATACAGTCGTTGTCAAAATTATTTGTGTCACGCAAAAATTGTATAATGTATTTCGCAAAAGTTAAACCTTGGGCTAAAAACTTAATAAAATAACTAAACTTTTTTTTGTATATTTATTGTTAATTATTGATATTTCATTTAGCAAAAAAAAAAAATTAAAAATCTTTATAATTCATTAAAATAAAATTAAAAAAACAAATGGACAACATTTTTGTGCCTCAAATTTTTGGGACAAAATTATTTGTGCAGTATGAAAAACATCAAAATAAAATAGTAAATCAATTAAATTTAAGATTATTTTTGGGTAATTACATAATGATAAAGTCACTAATGTTGTGTATGCAAATGGTCGGTTTTTGTTTAGTCTCTATATGATTTCGCATCTGTCTCAACAATTTGTTCTTAACATTACGTAGAATCGTATACCACTCGGTTTTGTTGGCACCCTGCTACAAATTTTTGACCTTGTTAGATCATGAATATCTTCCACTTTAACTTAAACATCTGCAGGCGTAAATCGAAACCCTACACTGGCCGAGTCAAATAATTATGTTCAAGATTTTTGTATAATTTCGTGGTAATGATGCTTCTTTTGTATGGTAGCATCATTGCGCTGAAGAGCAAATTAAGGACCAACTAATTTATCGTCAACGAGGAATGTTACCTAATTTAATAAACCGAAATTGAACTATGGCCTTGAACAGTTGTAGTTTCTATGGCTCATACACAAACGGAATATGATCTACCGTCAGGAAACAAACCCTGAACGGCTTTATAAGATAAGCCCATTGCAATATGGAGAACTGGTTTATACCTAAATTAGTGCGTTTTTGTCTTAATTTGATAATATCGGAAATATTTTTATTATTACATAAACATCGAGCATTAATTAGTGTGGATACAGCCTAGGATAGATTCCATTAGGCAACACATAAAAGGTTAGACGCCTCTATAAACAGAACTATTCAAGGAGAATGTTCAATTTCGGTTTAATTTATGATGCAATATCCCTGATTAATAATAAGTCAGTCGGTCTTCAATATTTCATTCAGCATAGTTTTGCCCCCTTACTTAAGAAGAGTCATTACCACGAAATTTTACAAAAATCTTGAACTTAAGGGGGGAACCTCTTCCAGACAACTGGTTCTTCAATAATTTTTTACAAAAGATTGATTAATTACCCAAAAATAATCTTAAACTTAATTAATTTACTATTTTATTTTGATTTTTTTCATACTGCACAAATAATTTTGTCCCAAAAATTTGAGGCACAAAAATGTTGTCCATTTGTTTTTTAATTTTATTTTAATGAATTATAAAGATTTTTAATTTTTTTTTTTTTTGCTAAATGAAATATCAATAATTAACAATAAATATACAAAAAAAAGTTTAGTTATTTTATTAAGTTTTTAGCCCAAGGTTTAACTTTTGCGAAATACATTATACAATTTTTGCATGACACAAATAATTTTGACAACGACTGTATCAAAAGAGTATCCAAAAATGAAATTTTTTTATCAGATTCTTTTTCTATTGTGAATTTAATTCTCAAAGCCATCTTTACCATGGGGCTATAAGGGCTGCAGCCCTAGGGCGCCACCAAATGTCCAAGACCTAGTCAATTTTAGAGAGCATATTTTTATTTGAATTTCATTTTCCACTTCAAAGGAAATGCAAACCGTTTTATTATAATAAGTTTATTCTATTCGTCGCTTGGATTACACGAGTCGCGATAGTTATTTTCTGCATTGTAAACCATCCCAAATTTAAAAACTTGTTTTCTGTTAGTACGCATTTTCACAATCATTCGGTGTTCTTCTCATTTTATTTATTTTATCGTCTCCGTTGTTGAAAATATAAAGAAAAAAATCTTCGTACATATTGTACTTGTGTTGGTAAGTAACACTACACAAAAGATAAAACACTTCGAAAATATTTCGTCTTTAGTCTTTCTAAATGCTGTTTGAACTTCATGTCTAGAATTTTCTCTAGAACTTCATGGTGTCGAATGTACTTGTTTTAAAACAGAAGATGATTCTGCACTGGAAAAACTTTTTTTGCTTCGACAAAGGCGCCTAATATTTCTAGCCCAGGGTGCCTAAATATATAAGAACGGTTCTGTTAATTCTCGGTTCTGTCGAATTGAAAACATCCAAAGAAACATCAACTTTGTCAACTGGGATAGCCGTCATAGTAAAGCGTCCGGGTCATAAGGTCGACTGAGGAAACGTCGACTGAGAAAATGTCGATTGAGAAGATGACGTCTGAGAAAATGTTGACTGAGGAAATGTAGTCTGAGAAAATTTTCACTTGAAAAATTATGCCTGAGAAAAGGTTGATTGAGAAAAAATTGCGCAGTTTTTTCTCAATCAACCTTTTCTCAGGCATAATTTTTCCAGTGGAAGTTTTTCCAGACAACATTTTCTCAGAAAATCACAAAGTTATGATTCGGAAAGATTATAAATGTCGATCTATAGAAAAAGTAGAATTAGTGAAAATATCAACAGTAAAAAAATACCGACTGAAAAAATGTCAATTGATCAGCTACCGACAATTGAACAAATTGCATGATAACCTACCACAGGGATCCCTCCTTAATATCAACTAAAAAATTGTCGACTGGACTAAATTTCGATTGGTGTTTAAGAAAAATTGTTGACCGGACAGAATGTCGACTAAAGAAAATGTTGATTTTAAAAATGCAGATTTCAAAATATCAGCAGATATATCGATTTTGAATTTTTAGGTAGAATATTATTTAAGTTAAAGTTATGCAATTTCTATACTGTCTTGCTTATTTTAACTAGCTGCTATGTATGTAATTCAAATGGTATAAAATTAAAATTTTTTGAATTTAGTATTCCAAATAAAAATAAACAATAATAAAGTAAGTAAAATGGAATTTTTTCATCAGATTAAAACCGGAACTTGAATCGTAAGTTTGTATTAATAGGATCAATATTATTTTATTAATACCAAATTTAAAATGAATATAGGAAATTATTTACAAAATTTATGTTGCATTTTGCATTTTTTAATAGATTTTGCCAAAAATGAAGTTTAAGACAAGTACGAGCAATAAGGGAGCAACAAAACTTGTTGTAAACGGATATATCTATCATAACGAAAAAATACAAAATGAAGTTTTTCGCTGGCGTTGCGAGGAAATTTCAATTTGTAAAGCGCGGGTTAGTACGAAAATGGAAAATGATCACCACAAAAATTCTAAAAATCCAACAGAGCATTCACATGAACCTTTCGCCTATAAACTTTCAAAATATAAAGCAAACAATTGTGTTAAAATTATGGCTAAGACGACACCCAATCAACCATCACAAATAGTGAATGAATCAGCCGCCAATTGTAAAGCTAATTGCAGGGTATATTTACCTAAAACAGAAGCTCAAAAAAAAAAAGTGGCTAGGGTAAGATCGGCTGCTGGCGAAAGTCAACCATCTTCATTAGAAGAAATTTATATTCCCAACCGATTGAGGTATATTGAAGATGAGCAATTTATGCTACATGAAAAAGATATCCAAGGTGAAAAAATTATTATTTTGGGCACAATTGAAAATTTAAAATTACTTGGGAAGTCAAAACTTTGGCTGATGGATGGCACGTTTGCAGTAGCACCTTCCATTTTTTTTTTTTTTTTTTTTTTCGCTGGCGCTTCATCCCATAGAGGGATTTGGCCGCTTCAAGATGAAGTTTCGTAATCGTTTTTTCAACGGATAATGAGTGATTAATTCATTGATCCTACATTAACCAGCCGTGATTTTTTCATCACCCGCCGGGAATCAAACCCGGGACCTCCAGAGCTTAAAGCAAGCATGCCAACAACTGTGCCACCGGGGCGGCTCCAATTGCTTGCGCCAAAAAAAAATGTTTCCTTCCATTATGCGCCAGCTATTTACCATTCACTGTAAAATGCAAGACGGGATTATTGTGCTCATGATATATAGCTTAATGAGTAGCAAAAATAAGAAATGTTACCATGAGGTATTTTACGAGATATGCCGAATATCCTGTGATAATGGTATAAGTTTGACACCGGACTACATTATTTCCGATTTTGAAAAGGCTAGTGTGCTGCCAAATATTTTTTCCCAACCACAATTTTTAAAGGTTGTTTTTTTCATTTCGGCCAAATAATTTGGAGGAAAATTCAGGCAGAAGTGCTTTCTAGGCAGTATGGTAGAGATGAAGGATTTAGCATTCAAATGCGAATGCTCAAATGCTTATCATATTTGAATGAAGATGAAATACCGGAATTTTATGAAGAGTTGAAAAAATCTTTTTCCAGTAAGTGTCTGAAAATTGCGGAATGGTTTGAAACCAATTATATTTATGGCAAGAACGGAGAAATATCGAAACAAAACCAGCATAATCATAATTTTGTTCCTTATCCACCACAATTTTGATCAGTTCATGATTTAATGAACGATAAACTGCCAAAAACACAAAATTGTGCGGAGGGTTGGCATCGCAGGTTAAAGGTGCTCGTAGGAAAGCAACATGCTGGACTATATAAAATAATTGAAGTACTTGGTAAAGAACATATTACTGTAAAATGGAAGATACAGCGGATGCAGCAGGGCAAAAAAGAAAAAATTAAAAGGATTTATCTTGAACGTGAAAAGAGATTGAGACTGAGAGTGGTGTTAGCAGCTAAACAAGAGAGATCCAAAATGAATTTTTTAAAAGGATTAGCATTTAACACCATTTTATCTTAATAATACTGTGTATTTATATTATTAATTATCTTATGAGATATTAATTTACCGTGAAGTTTTCTGTGTTATTTCATAATAATGAAAAAAAATAAATTTAAAATATTGATAGTTTCAATTATTTAAGACTAATCATTCTAAAATGTTGCCGGCAACATTTATTTGAACATCCAAAATTTGGGTTGGGTATGTAATGTCGAATTTCAAAATGTCGATTCCACAAATGTCGACTACAAAAACATCGACTAGAAAAATGTTGACTTGGATAAAATGTCGATTCTAAAATGTAGACTTGGAAAAATTGTCGATGTTAAAATAAATTTTGCGCAAAATTTATTTTAACATCGACCATTTCTCCAAGTCGACGAATTTTAAAAATATAATTGAAACTATATACATATCCTATACATCCTTTTATTGATGGTTTATAATTTGATATTAATATATGTACATATGTATTAAGATAAAAATGTATTAAAAGCTAATCCTTTTAAGGCATTTATTTTGGATCTCCTCTGCTTTTCTTCTAAAATTTTTCTTAATCTTCTGTCACGTTCAACATAAACATTTTTAATTTTTATTTTTTCTCCAATTTGAATCCTCTGCAGTTTCCATTTAACATAAATATGTTCTTTGCCTAAAATTTCAATTAATTTATAAACTAAACACCCACATGAAGCTTTCCTATGAGAATTTTAAGCCTTCGATGCTAAATTGCTAACTTTCCATACTATTCTGAGTTCTTGGAACTTGTTCATTTATAAGGTCGAGTATATACCAAAATTGTGGCGGATAAGGAACAAATTTTTCTTTTAGCTGTGATTCGTATTATTAAGTGATTAGTGTGGTTGCGTATTTTACCATACACATAATTTTTCTCGAACCACTCGGAAATTTTGTGGCATTTAGTAGACAATGATTTTTTTAATTCCTCGTAATATTCCGGGATTTCGTCCTCACCCAAATATGCCAAACATTTAAGCATTTGGTGCCAATCCTTCTGCCTGTATTTTTCGCCATATAATTTGGCCGAAGTGGAAAGAACAACCTATGATTCTATGAAGTAGGTGATTGGGAAGAAAACTTTTGCAGCACTTACACTCGCCTTTTCAAAATCTGGGATTATATATACTGGTGTTAGATTTATATAATTAGCGCATGAAATTCGCATATCTCTTAAAATATTTCAGTATAACACTATTTAATTTTGTTGGACATTAAGCAATATGCCATTGGAACAATCATCCCATTGCAGTGAAACGTCAAAAGTTACCGCATTATACATGGTACTACTGCAAATGTGCCATCTATCAGCCAAACTCTTGAATTACCAAGTAATTTCAAGTTTTCTAAAGTTCCCAAAATAATTATTTTTTCGTTTTTGAAAGATTTTTCAGCTAGCACAAAATTTTCCCCGTTCAATATTTTTAAGCTATTAGGAATATCAATATGGCTTCTAGGTTGGTCGGTTCTTGTTCTCCAGCAGCAGATCTTACCCTTGAAATTTTCTTTATCTGGGCTTCCGCTTTCGTTAAATAAGCCCTGCAATTTTCTTTGCAAAGGGCAACGGACTCGATAATAATTTGAGATGGCTTATTTATTAAAGTTTTAGCCATTGTTTTAATGGCATGATTCGTTTTATATTTGTCAAATTTGAAAGCAAAAGGCTCATGTGAGTGCTTCGTTGGATCCTTCCATATTTTGTGTTTTGAATTTTCCAGCTTAATACTAACACATGCCTTACAAATGTTAGTCTCTTCACAACGCCAGCGGTAAACTTCATATGAAACTTTTTCTTTTTTATATAATATAAACCCATCAACTAAAAGCTTAACACCCCCTTTGCTGCTAATTACTGTTTTAATATTCATTTTTGTTCATCAATCTATCAAGCATTCAAGAGTAACCAAATATTTATATTTTGTTAAAAAGATTTAATTTGTATGACACACTCACGATACTACAACTTTCAGTTTTATTCTGATAAAAAAAAAATGAAAATTTTCATTTTACTTGTTTTTTGTTAGAATACCCAATTCAAAAGATTTTTATTTCATACTATACCGAAAATCAATGTTTACGTGATTGATTTCAGTCCGGAAATGAATCATTATGGTACAGAAAATGAGTGTCCGGAAAATGAGCTATTACCGTATAGAAATTTTAAAGCCAAACAAAAAAAAAATAACTAGGGTAACTTGATAATTTGAAATTCATTTGGATTAACTTTCTTTAAATTTCAAAATCATGTGTTTACTTTGAAATTTAATTTTAAATGAAAAAATCGAATTAATGTCCCATGTGGTATGAAATAAAACGTTGTACGTTACACGTACGTTAAATTATCGTCACAGTATTCCTTCAAAATTCTGGACTCGGCTCGTTCGTCGCCTCGTCCATAAACGTCAAACTCGTACTGTAACAACTCATTTACCGCCCTTGTGACGTAAATAACTATTGTCCACAACTAACGTATAAGAATCTCATTATACGTTTGTTTCATCACTTATAATGATATCCATTATTCACTGCTACTTTGTCTAGTAGTTTTTTCTTTCATTATTCAATACTACCAAGTAAATTATTTAATTTTTGAAATTTTATCTAGTAGTCTCTTGCCATTTTCATTATTATTAAACTGTGACGTCAAAATGTCGACGAAAATTGTTTGAGGAGTATTTAGAGGATTTGATTATAAAACACAATGATATTTGTCGGTCGTGGACAAAGTATCGTATTCTACTCGCATATAATGGCTGTTATTCACTCAGATGATTTACGACACTCGCCTATCGGCTCGTGTCGGCAAACTTCATCTTCGTGAATAACAGCTATCATTATATGCTCGTTGAATAATATACTGTATCAATACAAGACAGTAACTAAAGTACATAACATCTCAATTTGTATAATATGTATATTTTGTATCAGAAAAATAATAAATACGAAGTCGATGTTTTTGCTGATTATTTGAATTCGACATTTTCTAAATCGACATTTTTCCCAGTCGACATATTACCAAAAAACCAAATTTCATTCACAAAAAATCGACATTTTGTCCATCGACTTTATTTTAGTCGATATAAAGGGGGGATCCCCCAAAATTTTTCCAAGTCGAGATTTTAGAATCGACATTTAGTCCATGCCGACATTTTAGAATCAACATTTTGTAAATCGACAAATTGTACCTGTCGACATTTTTCTAGTCGACATTTCGGTAGTCGACATTTTGGAATCGACATTTTAAAAATCGAGTTAACGTCCCCAACCCCCTACCACAAATTGAAATTTTTAACCAATATAAGTTACACAAAAAAATGTCAAAGCAAATTTAAAATTTAAAAAAATTATAACAATATGAAACAGTAAATATTTATACATTTTGAAAAAATGCGAAACAATTTTGAATTGGTCCGAACGTGCCAGTATGATAATCCGACCACCATTAAATATCTTATCTACTATTAAAAAATTCTTGTCTTCAACCTTTTGTAACATGGATGGTATTTCCAGTTCATCTAAATTGGTACTTCCGAATACAGCCTATTTTTTTACGAGTATATTTAATTTTTTGATATAGAGCTTCATTTGAGGGCAAATAAGCTCGAGAAATTGGTGGACACATTATTGTCGCTGATTGTAATATTTTACAAGGCTTTCTAATAGATTGTGCTGCACTCTGTCTAATCGAGCTGTTTACTTCATTAACGTCCTTTTCATACGCTGATAGTTCATGTGTATGTTCCTTTGCTGGAGATTTGACGATTATGTGTAAATTTGCTGTCTTCTCACAATGTGATACATAATCCTCCAAATAGTAATTTTTTACAGTTTTTATTACTATTTAGGAATTATTTGCCCGCCCATTTTTGTTCGCTTACAATAAATTATTTTGTATACTTCTTCAAAACAATCGAATGATTTATTCATTCAGGAAAAGTAGATTACAAGCAATCGGTATGTTTTTTTATTAGAGTGTTGAATAAAAATTGATAAAAACTAAATTAACTATTACACTGATAAAATGATGCATGAGAAAAGGTTGATTGCGCAGTATATTCTCAATCAACCTTTTCTCAGACATCATTTTTTCAGTGCAAATTTTCTCAGACAACATTTTCCCTCAACATTTCCTCAGTCGACATTTTCTTAAAGCTTAATGAAAGCTAACACGAACGATTTTGTTAGAACTTTTTTACAATTTTCTATTGTTATATTTTTTTAATTGTGGTTAATTAAAAATAATAACGGAACATGTACATTTTAATTTTCAAACTACAGTTCGTAGTAAATTATTTTATTTTAATTGAAACAAGTAATTTTTCCTTTTCGTCGTACGATATGGCGACTTCGAGAAAAAAAATTTAAAAAAAATCGTTCAACCGGAAAACGAACTCATCTTCCAGTACGACGATTTTTTTTTCGTGGTATACATAGCCACAAAAGTCAAAACCTCATTTGAAAAATTTTATTTTTGTTGGTTGCGGACGGGTAGAATTTCGAAACGATTTTTTCGTCCATGTAGCCAGGATCATGAAAAACCGATTCGAAGCGTACGTTTTGTCGTATCATGGAGCCTTGCCTTTAGACAACATTTCCTCAGTCGCCATTTTCTCAGACCACATTTCCTCAGTCGACATTTTCTCAGTCGGTATTTTTTTACAGTCGATATTTTCACCCAGTCGATATTTTCTAAATCGATATTTTCAACTTTATCGGTTATAATATCATCTACGTAACGATAGTAGAATAATGGTTGAAAATCCAAAGAATTTAGTGCTAAATTTTCTGCATATTTCATCAATAAATTTGCCAAAATAGGACTAATAGGCGAACCCATTGGTGAGGCAAACATTTGTTTGTAAATTTTATTATCAAATGAGAATTCTGAATTATTTAATACGATATCTAAAGCTATTAAAAATTGGACTTTCGTTAATTTTGTTTTTGAATTTTGCTTTAATAAATGGAAATTTTGAGGGATAGTAATATTACAAATTTTTTGTTTGAAATCTTCCAAATTATTTATAAAGGAACTGGTTTTTCCTATACTATGTTTCAAAAAATTTCCCAAAAATGCTGATAAACCATATGTTGGACCATCTACTGAGCTTATAATTGGTCTGTAAAGCATATTCGGTTTATGAATCTTTGGCAATTCGTATAATTTAGGAATAACCGAGTTATTCATATGGAATTATACAAGTGGTTCGTCAGCATTTTTGGGAAATATTTTGAAACATAGCATAGGAAAAACCAGTTCCTTTATAAATAATTTGGAAGATTTCAAACAAAAAATTTGTAATATTACTATCCCTCAAAATTTCCTTTTATTGTCGTTAGACGTATCGTCATTATTTACGAATGTTGGTTGCAAACGTGCTACTAACATTATAAGCAATAATTGGAGGAGTATAAAGCAAAATTCAAAAACAAAATTAACGAAAGTCCAATTTTTAATAGCTTTAAATATCATATTAAATAATTCAGAATTCTCATTTTATAATAAAATTTGCAAACAAATTTTTGGCTCACCAATGGGTTCGCCAATTAGTCCTATTTTGGCAAATTTATTGATGGAATATGTAGAAAATTTAGCACTAAATTCTTTGGATTTTCAACCATTATTCTGCTATCGTTACGTAGATGATATTGTAACGGCTATCCCAGTTGACAAAGTTGATGTTTTTTGAATGTTTTCAATTCGATAGAACCGAGAATATAATTCACAATAGAAAGAGTATCTGATAAAAAAATTTCATTTTTGGATACTCTTTTGATTCATGAACCTAATGGCAACATTTCTGTGAATTGGTATCATAAAGATACATGGTGTGGAAGATACTTAAATTTTCACTCTTGGCTCCCGTTTTCTTACAAAATTAACACAATCAAAATTCTTACTCAAAAAATTATAAAACTTTCAGATACAAAATTCCATTATAAAAATTTAATTTTATTAAAAATCATTTTAACTCAAAATTATTACCCTGATAGTTACTATTTGGAAACAAAAAATTTTTTATAGATATTCTGTAGGTATTAAAATTATTTATGTATCCCATACATAAAAAATCTTTTTGAAAAAACTAAACACCTGTTTAAAAATTATAATTTTAAGACTGTGGGAAGACCAGCATCGAATTTGAATACAACTTTGTTTTCTAAACTTAAGGATTCAGTTCCTCTAAAGAAAAAGTCCAATGTTGTCTATCAGATCCAATGCAAATGTAACGTAACGTATACTGAACAAACGAAACAATTTATTGAAAACGGTTGTATCAACATAAAAGTGCAGTTTATCGAGATTTAAACCAAAATAGTGCTCTCACTCAACATTTAAAAAACACAAATCATCTGTTTGTCTTATACTTATAATTGATTCGTTATATTTTTGTAAAATGTTTCTAATTTTATTCATATTTTGTAAAAGCTTTTTTCGTAAAATTTACCACAAATTTTTTTGTCACGGTTGTAAATTTTTTTCTAGTCTAGACACACGAATTTTGGTTTCTACGGAAAAACTTTCAATTTTTTGGTTTTGTTTTTGATTTATTTATAAAAGGAAAATTATATTGGAAAATATTTGTATAAACGCTTTTGAAAATGAACTCGAAGTCGAAAGCTCAAGTTATTTAAAAAAAAAAAACAAAAACAGTATAGAACCCTGAAACGTTAAATAATTTAAATTTCAAATTTAATAATTTGTTGTTTTAATTTTTATTTAACTTAGTTTGATTTTTAAAGTTTTTAAAACATTACATTTATATTTATCCATTGCTTTAATAATTTAATTCCGTTGCATCGAGCCATCTTAATTCAACTGAAGCTTACGTTTTGGTCAGGTAGCCCTTTTCATCATGGATGAACCAACAATGCTTCCAAAGCACGATCGTAAATGTCTGTTGTGGAGTTAGCGAAACAAATAATTTTGGTTGCAGTAAATGCCCATACACCGACCAAATGGCGCAGTGGTTACAACTGCGGCGGAGCTATGAAAGTATTTAAATTAAAAATGGTAAAGAGGGCAAATTACGAAAATTTAAAAAAAAATCGGCAATCGGTATTTGTTTATATGATCGTTCCTTTAGTAATGAAATAGCGTGTATGCAAAATCTTAAGTTTAAAATATTCACATTTAAATGTTTTTTTACAAAAAAAAAAATTAAAATAAAATTCAAACATTAAATTATTCTGGTATATTCCAGATTGATAAATATTTTACGAAGAGGAGAAATTGTTAAGAGTTTTGCAATTCAGTTTCGATCTGCAGCATTGTGAAAAAAAAAATCATCTTTCAGTCGTCTCTCATATATAAAAATTTTGAAGCAGTCGACCCTGTCCCTCTGTCTCTCTATCTTTGGCATTTTTATAGGCTCGGGGAAGGCTTTATGAAATTTACTGCGTCCCACCCTTGTGAAATTTTCAGGAATATCTAAAATAAAGATTTTCTCAAAACTGATGAAATTTACTGCGTCCCCCCCTTGTGAAATTTTCAGGAATAGCTAAAATAAAGATTTTCTCAAAACTGATGAAATTTACTGCGTCCCCCCCTTGTGAAATTTTCAGGAATATCTAAAATAAAGATTTTCTCAAAACTGATGAAATTTACTGCGTCCCCCCCTTGTGAAATTTTCAGGAATATCTAAAATAAAGATTTTCTCAAAACTGATGAAATTTACTGCGTCCCCCCCCCCCCCTTGTGAAATTTTCAGGAATAGCTAAAATAAATATTTTCTCAAAACTGATGAAATTTACTGCGTCCCCCTTTGTGAAATTTTCAGGAATATCTAAAATTAAGATTTTCTCAAAACTGATGAAATTTACTGCGTCCCCCCTTGTGAAATTTTCAGGAATAGCTAAAATAAAGATTTTCTCAAAACTGATGAAATTTACTGCGGCCCCCTCTTGTGAAATTTTCAGGAATATCTAAAATAAAGATTTTCTCAAAACTGATGAAATTTACTGCGTCCCCCCTTGTGAAATTTTCAGGAATATCTAAAATAAAGATTTTCTCAAAACTGATGAAATTTACTGCGTCTCCCCCCCTTGTGAAATTTTCAGGAATATCTAAAATAAAGATTTTCTCAAAACTGATGAAATTTACTGCGTCCCCCCCCTTGTGAAATTTTCAGGAATATCTAAAATAAAGATTTTCTCAAAACTGATGAAATTTGCTGCGCCCACCCTTGTGAAATTTTCAGGAATATCTAAAATAAAGATTTTCTCAAAACTGATGAAATTTACTGCGTCCCCCCCTTGTGAAATTTTCAGGAATATCTAAAATAAAGATTTTCTCAAAACTGATGAAATTTACTGCGTCCCCCCCACCCCTTGTGAAATTTTCAGGAATAGCTAAAATAAATATTTTCTCAAAACTGATGAAATTTACTGCGTCCCCCTTTGTGAAATTTTCAGGAATATCTAAAATAAAGATTTTCTCAAAACTGATGAAATTTACTGCGTCCCCCCCCTTGTGAAATTTTCAGGAATATCTAAAATAAAGATTTTCTCAAAACTGATGAAATTTACTGCTCCCCCCTTGTGAAATTTTCAGGAATATCTAAAATAAAGATTTTCTCAAAACTGATGAAATTTACTGCGTCCCCCCTTGTGAAATTTTCAGGAATATCTAAAATAAAGATTTTCTCAAAACTGATGAAATTTACTGCGTCCCCCCCTTGTGAAATTTTCAGGAATATCTAAAATAAAGATTTTCTCAAAACTGATGAAATTTACTGCGTCCCCCCCTTGTGAAATTTTCAGGAATAGCTAAAATAAAGATTTTCTCAAAACTGATGGAATTTACGGCGTCCCCCCCTTGTGAAATTTTCAGCAATAGCTAAAATAAAGATTTTCTCAAAACTGATGAAATTTACTGCGTCCCCCCCTTGTGAAATTTTCAGGAATATCTAAAATAAAGATTTTCTCAAAACTGATGAAATTTACTGCGTCCCCCCTTGTGAAATTTTCAGGAATATCTAAAATAAAGATTTTCTCAAAACTGATGAAATTTACTGCGTCCCCTCCTTGTGAAATTTTCAGGAATATCTAAAATTAAGATTTTCTCAAAACTGATGAAATTTACTGCGTCCCCCCCTTGTGAAATTTTCAGGAATATCTAAAATAAAGATTTTCTCAAAATTGATGAAATTTACTGCGTCCCCCCCCCCCCCCCCTTGTGAAATTTTCAGGAATATCTAAAATAAAGATTTTCTCAAAACTGATGAAATTTACTGCGTCCCCCCTTGTGAAATTTTCAGGAATATCTAAAATAAAGATTTTCTCAAAACTGATGAAATTTACTGCGTCCCCCCCTTGTGAAATTTTCAGGAATAGCTAAAATAAAGATTTTCTCAAAACTGATGAAATTTACTGCGTCCCCCCCCACCCCTTGTGAAATTTTCAGGAATAGCTAAAATAAAGATTTTCTCAAAACTGATGAAATTTACTGCGTCCCCCCTTGTGAAATTTTCAGGAATATCTAAAATAAAGATTTTCTCAAAACTGATGAAATTTACTGCTCCCCCCCTTGTGAAATTTTCAGGAATATCTAAAATTAAGATTTCCTCAAAACTGATGAAATTTACTGCGTCCCCCCCTTGTGAAATTTTCAGGAATATCTAAAATAAAGATTTTCTCAAAACTGATGAAATTTACTGCGTCCTCCCTTGTGAAATTTTCAGGAATATCTAAAATAAAGATTTTCTCAAAACTGATGAAATTTACTGCGTCCCCCCCTTGTGAAATTTTCAGGAATAGCTAAAATAAAGATTTTCTCAAAACTGATGAAATTTACTGCGTCCCCCCTTGTGAAATTTTCAGGAATATCTAAAATAAAGATTTTCTCAAAACTGATGAAATTTACTGCGTCCCCCCTTGTGAAATTTTCAGGAATATCTAAAATAAAGATTTTCTCAAAACTGATGAAATTTACTGCGTCCCCCCTTGTGAAATTTAAAACTGATGAAATTTACTGCGTCCCCCCCTTGTGAAATTTTCAGGAATATCTAAAATAAAGATTTTCTCAAAACTGATGAAATTTACTGCGTCCCCCCCTTGTGAAATTTTCAGGAATATCTAAAATAAAGATTTTCTCAAACTGATGAAATTTACTGCGTCCCCCGCTTGTGAAATTTTCAGGAATATCTAAAATAAAGATTTTCTCAAAACTGATGAAATTTACTGTGTCCCCCCTTGTGAAATTTTCAGGAATAGCTAAAATAAAGATTTTCTCAAAACTGATGAAATTTACTGCGTCCCCCCCTTGTGAAATTTTCAGGAATATCTAAAATAAAGATTTTCTCAAAACTGATGAAATTTACTGCGTCCCCCCCTTGTGAAATTTTCAGGAATATCTAGAATAAAAATTTACTCAAAACTGATGAAATTTACTGCGTCCCCCCCTTGTGAAATTTTCAGCAATAGCTAAAATAAAGATTTTCTCAAAACTGATGAAATTTACTGCGTCCCCCCCCCCTTGTGAAATTTTCAGGAATAGCTAAAATAAATATTTTCTCAAAACTGATGAAATTTACTGCGTCCCCCTTTGTAAAATTTTCAGGAATATCTAAAATAAAGATTTTCTCAAAACTGATGAAATTTACTGCGTCCCCCCTTGTGAAATTTTCAGGAATATCTAAAATAAAAATTTACTCAAAACTGATGAAATTTACTGCGTCCCCTTGTGAAATTTTCAGGAATATCTAAAATAAAGATTTTCTCAAAACTGATGAAATTTACTGCGTCCCCCCCCCCCTTGTGAAATTTTCAGGAATAGCTAAAATAAATATTTTCTCAAAACTGATGAAATTTACTGCGTCCCCCTTTGTGAAATTTTCAGGAATATCTAAAATAAAGATTTTCTCAAAACTGATGAAATTTACTGCGTCCCCCTCTTGTGAAATTTTCAGGAATATCTAAAATAAAAATTTACTCAAAACTGATGAAATTTACTGCGTCCCCCCCTTGTGAAATTTTCAGTAATAGGTAAAATAAAGATTTTCTCAAAACTGATGAAATTTACTGCGTCCCCCCCCCCCTTGTGAAATTTTCAGGAATAGCTAAAATAAATATTTTCTCAAAACTGATGAAATTTACTGCGTCCCCCTTTGTAAAATTTTCAGGATATCTAAAATAAAGATTTTCTCAAAACTGATGAAATTTACTGCGTCCCCCCTTGTGAAATTTTCAGGAATATCTAAAATAAAAATTTACTCAAAACTGATGAAATTTACTGCGTCCCCTTGTGAAATTTTCAGGAATATCTAAAATAAAGATTTTCTCAAAACTGATGAAATTTACTGCGTCCCCCCCCCCCCTTGTGAAATTTTCAGGAATAGCTAAAATAAATATTTTCTCAAAACTGATGAAATTTACTGCGTCCCCCTTTGTGAAATTTTCAGGAATATCTAAAATAAAGATTTTCTCAAAACTGATGAAATTTACTGCGTCCCCCTCTTGTGAAATTTTCAGGAATATCTAAAATAAAGATTTTCTCAAAACTGATGAAATTTACTGCGTCCCCCCCTTGTGAAATTTTCAGGAATATCTAAAATAAAGATTTTCTCAAAACTGATGAAATTTACTGCGTCCCCCCCCCCCCCCCCCTTGTGAAATTTTCAGGAATAGCTAAAATAAATATTTTCTCAAAACTGATGAAATTTACTGCGTCCCCCTTTGTGAAATTTTCAGGAATATCTAAAATAAAGATTTTCTCAAAACTGATGAAATTTACTGCGTCCCCCCTTGTGAAATTTTCAGGAATAGCTAAAATAAAGATTTTCTCAAAACTGATGAAATTTACTGCGTCCCCCCCTTGTGAAATTTTCAGGAATATCTAAAATAAAGATTTTCTCAAAACTGATGAAATTTACTGCGTCCCCCCCTTGTGAAATTTTCAGGAATAGATAAAATAAAGATTTTCTCAAAACTGATGAAATTTACTGCGTCCCCCCCCCCTTGTGAAATTTTCAGGAATAGCTAAAATAAATATTTTCTCAAAACTGATGAAATTTGCTGCGCCCCCCCTTGTGAAATTTTCAGGAATATCTAAAATAAAGATTTTCTCAAAACTGATGAAATTTACTGCCTCCCCCCCTTGTGAAATTTTCAGGAATATCTAAAATAAAGATTTTTTCAAAACTGATGAAATTTACTGCGTCCCCCCTTGTGAAATTTTCAGGAATAGCTAAAATAAAGATTTTCTCAAAACTGATGAAATTTACTGCGTCCCCCCCTTGTGAAATTTAAAGGAATATCTAAAATAAAGATTTTCTCAAAACTGATGAAATTTACTGCGTCCCCCCCCCCCCTTGTGAAATTTACAGGAATAGCTAAAATAAAGATTTTCTCAAAACTGATGAAATTTACTGCGTCCCCCCTTGTGAAATTTTCAGGAATATCTAAAATAAAGATTTTCTAAAAACTGATGAAATTTACTGCGTCCCCCCCTTGTGAAATTTTCAGGAATATCTAAAATAAAGATTTTCTCAAAACTGATGAAATTTACTGCGTATTCCCTTGGGAAATTTTCAGGAACAGCTAAAATAAAGATTTTCTCAAAACTAATGAAATTTACTGCGTCCCCCCCTTGTGAAATTTTCAGGAATATCTAAAATAAAGATTTTCTCAAAACTGATGTAATTTACTGCGTCCCCCCCTTGTGAAATTTTCAGGAATATCTAAAATAAAGATTTTCTCAAAACTGATGAAATTTACTGCGTCCCCCCCTTGTGAAATTTTCAGGAATATCCAAAATGAAGATTTTCTCAAAACTGATGATATTTACTGCGTTCCACCCTTGTGAAATTTTCAGGAATATCTAAAATAAAGATTTTCTCAAAACTGATGAAATTTACTGCGTCCCCCCTTGTGAAATTTTCAGGAATATCCAAAATAAAGATTTTCTCAAAACTGATGATATTTACTGCGTCCCCCCCTTGTGAAATTTTCAGGAATATCTAAAATAACGATTTTCTCAAAACTGATAAAATTTACTGCGTCCCCCCTTGTGAAATTTTCAGGAATATCTAAAATAAAGATTTTCTCAAAACTGATGAAATTTACTGCGTCCCCCCCTTGTGAACTTTTCAGGAATATCCAAAATGAAGATTTTCTCAAAACTGATGATATTTACTGCGTCCCCCCTTTGTGAAATTTTCAGGAATATGTAAAATAAAGATTTTCTCAAAACTGATGAAATTTACTGCGTCCCCCCCTTGTGAAATTTTCAGGAATTTCCAAAATAAAAATTTTGTCAAAACTGATGAAATTTACTGCGTCCCCCCCTTGTGAAATTTTCAGGAATATCTAAAATAAAGATTTTCTCAAAACTGATGAAATTTACTGCGTCCCCCCCTTGTGAAATTTTCAGGAATATCTAAAATAAAGATTTTCTCAAAACTGATGAAATTTACTGCGTCCCCCCCTTGTGAAATTTTCAGGAATATCCAAAATGAAGATTTTCTCAAAACTGATGATATTTACTGCGTCCCCCCCTTGTGAAATTTTCAGGAATATCTAAAATAAAGATTTTCTCAAAACTGATAAAATTTACTGCGTCCCCCCCCTTGTGAAATTTTCAGGAATATCCAAAATAAAGATTTTCTCAAAACTGATGATATTTACTGCGTCCCCCCCTTGTGAAAATTTCAGGAATATCTAAAATAACGATTTTCTCAAAACTGATAAAATTTACTGCGTCCCCCCCTTGTGAAATTTTCAGGAATATCTAAAATAAAGATTTTCTCAAAACTGATGAAATTTACTGCGTCCCCCCTTGTGAACTTTTCAGGAATATCCAAAATGAAGATTTTCTCAAAACTGATGATATTTACTGCGTCCCCCCTTTGTGAAATTTTCAGGAATATGTAAAATAAAGATTTTCTCAAAACTGATGAAATTTACTGCGTCCCCCCCTTGTGAAATTTTCAGGAATTTCCAAAATAAAAATTTTGTCAAAACTGATGAAATTTACTGCGTCCCCCCCTTGTGAAATTTTCAGGAATATCTAAAATAAAGATTTTCTCAAAACTGATGAAATTTACTGCGTCCCCCCCTTGTGAAATTTTCAGGAATATCTAAAATAAAGATTTTCTCAAAACTGATGAAATTTACTGCGTCCCCCCCTTGTGAAATTTTCAGGAATATCCAAAATGAAGATTTTCTCAAAACTGATGATATTTACTGCGTCCCCCCCTTGTGAAATTTTCAGGAATATCTAAAATAAAGATTTTCTCAAAACTGATGAAATTTACTGCGTCCCCCCCTTGTGAAATTTTCAGGAATTTCCAAAATAAAAATTTTGTCAAAACTGATGAAATTTACTGCGTCCCCCCCTTGTGAAATTTTCAGGAATATCTAAAATAAAGATTTTCTCAAAACTGATGAAATTTACTGCGTCCCCCCTTGTGAAATTTTCAGGAATATCCAAAATAAAGATTTTCTCAAAACTGATGATATTTACTGCGTCCCCCCCTTGTGAAATTTTCAGGAATATCTAAAATAACGATTTTCTCAAAACTGATAAAATTTACTGCGTCCCCCCTTGTGAAATTTTCAGGAATATCTAAAATAAAGATTTTCTCAAAACTGATGAAATTTACTGCGTCCCCCCCTTGTGAACTTTTCAGGAATATCCAAAATGAAGATTTTCTCAAAACTGATGATATTTACTGCGTCCCCCCCTTGTGAAATTTTCAGGAATATCTAAAATAAAGATTTTCTCAAAACTGATGAAATTTACTGCGTCCCCCCCTTGTGAAATTTTCAGGAATTTCCAAAATAAAAATTTTGTCAAAACTGATGAAATTTACTGCGTCCCCCCCTTGTGAAATTTTCAGGAATATCTAAAATAAAGATTTTCTCAAAACTGATGAAATTTACTGCGTCCCCCCTTGTGAAATTTTCAGGAATATCCAAAATAAAGATTTTCTCAAAACTGATGATATTTACTGCGTCCCCCCCTTGTGAAATTTTCAGGAATATCTAAAATAACGATTTTCTCAAAACTGATAAAATTTACTGCGTCCCCCCTTGTGAAATTTTCAGGAATATCTAAAATAAAGATTTTCTCAAAACTGATGAAATTTACTGCGTCCCCCCCTTGTGAACTTTTCAGGAATATCCAAAATGAAGATTTTCTCAAAACTGATGATATTTACTGCGTCCCCCCTTTGTGAAATTTTCAGGAATATGTAAAATAAAGATTTTCTCAAAACTGATGAAATTTACTGCGTCCCCCCCTTGTGAAATTTTCAGGAATTTCCAAAATAAAAATTTTGTCAAAACTGATGAAATTTACTGCGTCCCCCCCTTGTGAAATTTTCAGGAATATCTAAAATAAAGATTTTCTCAAAACTGATGAAATTTACTGCGTCCCCCCCTTGTGAAATTTTCAGGAATATCTAAAATAAAGATTTTCTCAAAACTGATGAAATTTACTGCGTCCCCCCCTTGTGAAATTTTCAGGAATATCCAAAATGAAGATTTTCTCAAAACTGATGATATTTACTGCGTCCCCCCCTTGTGAAATTTTCAGGAATATCTAAAATAAAGATTTTCTCAAAACTGATAAAATTTACTGCGTCCCCCCCCTTGTGAAATTTTCAGGAATATCCAAAATAAAGATTTTCTCAAAACTGATGATATTTACTGCGTCCCCCCCTTGTGAAAATTTCAGGAATATCTAAAATAACGATTTTCTCAAAACTGATAAAATTTACTGCGTCCCCCCCTTGTGAAATTTTCAGGAATATCTAAAATAAAGATTTTCTCAAAACTGATGAAATTTACTGCGTCCCCCCTTGTGAACTTTTCAGGAATATCCAAAATGAAGATTTTCTCAAAACTGATGATATTTACTGCGTCCCCCCTTTGTGAAATTTTCAGGAATATGTAAAATAAAGATTTTCTCAAAACTGATGAAATTTACTGCGTCCCCCCCTTGTGAAATTTTCAGGAATTTCCAAAATAAAAATTTTGTCAAAACTGATGAAATTTACTGCGTCCCCCCCTTGTGAAATTTTCAGGAATATCTAAAATAAAGATTTTCTCAAAACTGATGAAATTTACTGCGTCCCCCCCTTGTGAAATTTTCAGGAATATCTAAAATAAAGATTTTCTCAAAACTGATGAAATTTACTGCGTCCCCCCCTTGTGAAATTTTCAGGAATATCCAAAATGAAGATTTTCTCAAAACTGATGATATTTACTGCGTCCCCCCCTTGTGAAATTTTCAGGAATATCTAAAATAAAGATTTTCTCAAAACTGATGAAATTTACTGCGTCCCCCCTTGTGAAATTTTCAGGAATATCTAAAATAAAGATTTTCTCAAAACTGATGAAATTTACTGCGTCCCCCCCTTGTGAAATTTTCAGGAATATCTAAAATAAATATTTTCTCAAAACTGATGAAATTTACTGCGTCCCCCCCTTGTGAAATTTTCAGGAATATCCAAAATGAAGATTTTCTCAAAACTGATGATATTTACTGCGTCCCCCCCTTGTGAAATTTTCAGGAATATCTAAAATAAATATTTTCTCAAAACTGATGAAATTTACTGGGTCCCCCCCCTTGTGAAATTTTCAGGAATAGCTAAAATAAAGATTTTCTCAAAACTGATGAAATTTACTGCGTTCCCCCCTTGTGAAATTTTCAGGAATATCTAAAATAAAGATTTTCTCAAAACTGATGAAATTTACTACGTCCCCCCTTGTGAAATTTTCAGGAATATCTAAAATAAAGATTTTCTCAAAACTGATGAAATTTACTGCGTCCCCCCCTTGTGAAATTTTCAGGAATAGCTAAAATAAAGATTTTCTCAAAACTGATGAAATTTACTGCGTCTCCCCCTTGTGAAATTTTCAGGAATATCTAAAATAAAGATTTTCTCAAAACTGATGAAATTTACTGCGTCCCCCCCCTCCCCTCCCCTCCCCCTTGTGAAATTTACAGGAATAGCTAAAATAAAGATTTTCTCATTTACTGCGTCCCCCCTTGTGAAATTTTCAGGAATATCTAAAATAAAGATTTTCTCAAAACTGATGAAATTTACTGCGTCCCCTCCTTGTGAAATTTTCAGGAATATCCAAAATAAAGATTTTCTCAAAACTGATGATATTTACTGCGTTCCCCCCTTGTGAAATTTTCAGGAATATCTAAAATAAAGATTTTCTCAAAACTGATGAAATTTACTGCGTCCCCCCTTGTGAAATTTTCAGGAATATCTAAAATAAAGATTTTCTCAAAACTGATGAAATTTACTGCGTAAAATCCCCCTTGGGAAATTTTCAGGAACAGCTAAAATAAAGATTTTCTCAAAACTGATGAAATTTACTGCGTCCCCCCCTTGTGAAATTTTCAGGAATATCTAAAATAAAGATTTTCTCAAAACTTATGAAATTAACTGCGTCCCCCCTTGGGAAATTTTCAGGAACAGCTAAAATAAAGGCTTTCTCAAAACTGATGAAATTTACTGCGTCCCCCCTTGTGAAATTTTCAGGAATATCTAAAATAAAGATTTTCTCAAAACTGATGAAATTTACTGCGTATTCCCTTGGGAAATTTTCAGGAACAGCTAAAATAAAGATTTTCTCAAAACTGATGAAATTTACTGCGTCCCCCCCTTGTGAAATTTTCAGGAATATCTAAAATAAAGATTTTCTCAAAACTGATGAAATTTACTGCGTCCCCCCCTTCGGAAATTTTCAGGAACAGCTAAAATAAAGATTTTCTCAAAACTGATGAAATTTACTGCGTCCCCCCCTTGTGAAATTTTCAGGAATATCTAAAATAAAGATTTTCTCAAAACTTATGAAATTTACTGCGTCCCCCCTTGGGAAATTTTCAGGAGCAGCTAAAATAAAGGCTTTCTCAAAACTGATGAAATTTACTGCGTCTCCCCCTTGTGAAATTTTCAGGAATATCTAAAATAAAGATTTTCTCAAAACTGATGAAATTTACTGCGTCCCCCCTTGTGAAATTTTCAGGAATATCTAAAATAAAGATTTTCTCAAAACTGATGAAATTTACTGCGTCCCCCCCTTGTGAAATTTTCAGGAATATCCAAAATAAAGATTTTCTCAAAACTGATGATATTTACTGCGTCCCCCCCTTGTGAAATTTTCAGGAATATCTAAAATAAAGATTTACTCAAAACAACGAAATTTACTGCGTCCCCCCCTTGTGAAATTTTCAGGAATAGCTAAAATAAAGATTTTCTCAAAACTGATGAAATTTACTGCGTTCCCCCTTGTGAAATTTTCAGGAATATCTAAAATAAAGATTTTCTCAAAACTGATGAAATTTACTGCGTCCCCCCTTGTGAAATTTTCAGGAATATCTAAAATAAAGATTTTCTCAAAACTGATGAAATTTACTGCGTCCCCCCTTGTGAAATTTTCAGGAATATCTAAAATAAAGATTTTCTCAAAACTGATGAAATTTACTGCGTCCCCCCCTTGTGAAATTTTCAGGAATATCTAAAATAAAGATTTTCTCAAAACTGATGAAATTTACTGCGTCCCCTCCTTGTGAAATTTTCAGGAATATCTAAAATAAAGATTTTCTCAAAACTGATGAAATTTACTGCGTCCCCCCCTTGTGAAATTTTCAGGAATAGCTAAAATAAATATTTTCTCAAAACTGATGAAATTTACTGCGTCCCCCCCTTGTGAAATTTTCAGGAATATCTAAAATAAAGATTTTCTCAAAACTGATGAAATTTACTGCGTCCCCCCCTTGTGAAATTTTCAGGAATAGCTAAAATAAATATTTTCTCAAAACTGATGAAATTTACTGCGTCCCCCCCTTGTGAAATTTTCAGGAATATCTAAAATAAAGATTTTCTCAAAACTGATGAAATTTACTACGTCCCCCCCTTGTGAAATTTTCAGGAATAGCTAAAATAAATATTTTCTCAAAACTGATGAAATTTACTGCGTCCCCCCCTTGTGAAATTTTCAGGAATATGTAAAATAAAGATTTTCTCAAAACTGATGAAATTTACTGCGTCACCCCCTTGGGAAATTTTCAGGAACAGCTAAAATAAAGATTTTCTCAAAACTGATGAAATTTACTGCGTCCCCGCTTGTGAAATTTTCAGAAATATCTAAAATAAAGATTTTCTCAAAACTGATGAAATTTACTACGTCCCCCCCTTGTGAAATTTTCAGGAATATCTAAAATAAAGATTTTCTCAAAACCGATGAAATTTACTGCGTCCCCCCCCCCCTTGTGAAATTTTCAGGAATATCTAAAATAAAGATTTTCTCAAAACTGATGAAATTTACTGACTCCCCCCCTTGTGAAATTTTCAGGAATATCCAAAATAAAGATTTTCTCAAAACTGTTGATATTTACTGCGTCCCCCCCTTGTGAAATTTTCAGGAATATCTAAAATAAAGATTTTCTCAAAACTAATGAAATTTACTGCGTCCCCCCCTTGTGAAATTTTCAGGAATAGCTAAAATAAAGATTTTCTCAAAACTGATGAAATTTACTGCGTTCCCCCCTTGTGAAATTTTCAGGAATATCTAAAATAAAGATTTTCTCAAAACTGATGAAATTTACTGCGTCCCCCCCTTGTGAAATTTTCAGGAATAGCTAAAATAAAGATTTTCTCAAAACTGATGAAATTTACTGCTCCCCCCCTTGTGAAATTTTCAGGAATATCTAAAATAAAGATTTTCTCAAAACTGATGAAATTTACTGCATCCCTCCCCCCTTTTGAAATTTTCAGGAATAGCTAAAATAAAGATTTTCTCAAAACTGATGAAATTTACTGCGTCCCCCCTTGTGAAATTGTCAGGAATATCTAAAATAAAGATTTTCTCAAAACTGATGAAATTTACTGCGTCCCCCCTTGTGAAATTTTCAGGAATATCCAAAATAAAGATTTTCTCAAAACTGATGAAATTTACTGCGTAAAATCCCCCTTGTGAAATTTTCAGGAATATCTAAAATAAAGATTTTCTCAAAACTGATGAAATTTACTGCGTCCCCCCCTTGTGAAATTTTCAGGAATAGCTAAAATAAAGATTTTCTCAAAACTGATGAAATTTACTGCGTCCCCCCCTTGTGAAATTTTCAAGAATAGCTAAAATAAAGATTTTCTCAAAACTGATGAAATTTACTGCGTCCCCCCCTTGTGAAATTTTCAGGAATTTCTAAAATAAAGATTTTCTCAAAACTGATGAAATTTACTGCGTCCCCCCCTTGTGAAATTTTCAGGAATAGCTAAAATAAAGATTTTCTCAAAACTGATGAAATTTACTGCGTCCCCCCCTTGTGAAATTTTCAGGAATAGCTAAAATAAAGATTTTCTCAAAACTGATGAAATTTACTGCGTCCCCCTTTGTGAAATTTTCAGGAATAGCTAAAATAAAGATTTTCTCAAAACTGATGAAATTTACTGCGTCCCCCCTTGTGAAATTTTCAGGAATATCTAAAATAAAGATTTTTTCAAAACTGATGAAATTTACTGCGTCCCCCCCTTGTGAAATTTTCAGGAATATCTAAAATAAAGATTTTCTCAAAACTGATGAAATTTACTGCGTCCCCCCCTTGTGAAATTTTCAGGAATATCTAAAATAAAGATTCTCAAAACTGATGAAATTTACTGCGTCCCCTCCTTGTGAAATTTTCAGGAATATCTAAAATAAAGATTTTCTCAAAACTGATGAAATTTACTGCGTCCCCCCCTTGTGAAATTTTCAGGAATATCTAAAATAAAGATTTTCTCAAAACTGATGAAATTTACTGCGTCCCCCCCTTGGGAAATTTTCAGGAATATCCAAAATAAAGATTTTCTCAAAACTGATGAAATTTACTGCGTCCCCCCCTTATGAAATTTTCAGGAATAGCTAAAATAAAGATTTTCTCAAAACTGATGAAATTTACTGCGTCCCCCCCTTGTGAAATTTTCAGGAATATCTAAAATAAAGATTTTTTCAAAACTGATGAAATTTACTGCGTCCCCCCCTTGTGAAATTTTCAGGAATAGCTAAAATAAAGATTTTCTCAAAATTGATGAAATTTACTGCGTCCCCCCCTTGTGAAATTTTCAGGAATATCTAAAATAAATATTTTCTCAAAACTGATGAAATTTACTGCGTCCACCCTTGTGAAATTTTCAGCAATAGCTAAAATAAAGATTTTCTAAAACTGATGAAATTTACTGCGTTCCCCCCTTGTGAAATTTTCAGGAACATCTAAAATAAAGATTTTCTCAAAACTGATGAAATTTACTGCGTCCCCCCTTGTGAAATTTTCAGGAATATCTAAAATAAAGATTTTCTCAAAACTGATGAAATTTACTGCGTCCCCCCTTGTGAAGTTTTCAGGAATATCTAAAATAAAGATTTTCTCAAAACTGATGAAATTTACTGCGTCCCCCCCTTGGGAAATTTTCAGGAACAGCTAAAATAAATATTTTCTCAAAACTGATAAAATTTACTGCGTCCCCCCCTTGTGAAATTTTCAGGAATATCTAAAATAAAGATTTTCTCAAAACTGATGAAATTTACTGCGTCCCCCCCCTTGTGAAATTTTCAGGAATATCTAAAATAAAGATTTTCTCAAAACTGATGAAATTTACTGCGTCCCCCCCTTGTGAAATTTTCAGGAATATCCAAAATAAAGATTTTCTCAAAACTGATGATATTTACTGCGTCCCCCCCTTGTGAAATTTTCAGGAATATCTAAAATAAAGATTTTCTCAAAACTGATGAAATTTACTGCGTCCCCCCCTTGTGAAATTTTCAGGAATAGCTAAAATAAAGATTTTCTCAAAACTGATGAAATTTACTGCTCCCCCCCTTGTGAAATTTTCAGGAATATCTAAAATAAAGATTTTCTCAAAACTGATGAAATTTACTGCGTCCCTCCCCCCTTTTGAAATTTTCAGGAATAGCTAAAATAAAGATTTTCTCAAAACTGATGAAATTTACTGCGTCCCCCCTTGTGAAATTGTCAGGAATATCTAAAATAAAGATTTTCTCAAAACTGATGAAATTTACTGCGTCCCCCCTTGTAAAATTTTCAGGAATATCCAAAATAAAGATTTTCTCAAAACTGATGAAATTTACTGCGTTCGACCCTTGTGAAATTTTCAGGAATATCTAAAATAAAGATTTTCTCAAAACTGATGAAATTTACTGCGTCCCCCCCTTGTGAAATTTTCAGGAATAGCTAAAATAAAGATTTTCTCAAAACTGATGAAATTTACTGCGTCCCCCCCTTGTGAAATTTTCAGGAATAGCTAAAATAAAGATTTTCTCAAAACTGATGAAATTTACTGCGTCCCCCCCTTGTGAAATTTTCAGGAATTTCTAAAATAAAGATTTTCTCAAAACTGATGAAATTTACTGCGTCCCCCCCTTGTGAAATTTTCAGGAATAGCTAAAATAAAGATTTTCTCAAAACTGATGAAATTTACTGCGTCCCCCCCTTGTGAAATTTTCAGGAATAGCTAAAATAAAGATTTTCTCAAAACTGATGAAATTTACTGCGTCCCCCTTTGTGAAATTTTCAGGAATAGCTAAAATAAAGATTTTCTCAAAACTGATGAAATTTACTGCGTCCCCCCCTTGTGAAATTTTCAGGAATATCTAAAATAAAGATTTTTTCAAAACTGATGAAATTTACTGCGTCCACCCCTTGTGAAATTTTCAGGAATATCTAAAATAAAGATTTTCTCAAAACTGATGAAATTTACTGCGTCCCCCCCTTGTGAAATTTTCAGGAATATCTAAAATAAAGATTCTCAAAACTGATGAAATTTACTGCGTCCCCTCCTTGTGAAATTTTCTGGAATATCTAAAATAAAGATTTTCTCAAAACTGATGAAATTTACTGCGTCCCCCCCTTGTGAAATTTTCAGGAATATCTAAAATAAAGATTTTTTCAAAACTGATGAAATTTACTGCGTCCCCCCCTTGGGAAATTTTCAGGAATATCCAAAATAAAGATTTTCTCAAAACTGATGAAATTTACTGCGTCCCCCCCTTATGAAATTTTCAGGAATAGCTAAAATAAAGATTTTCTCAAAACTGATGAAATTTACTGCGTCCCCCCCTTGTGAAATTTTCAGGAATATCTAAAATAAAGATTTTTTCAAAACTGATGAAATTTACTGCGTCCCCCCCTTGTGAAATTTTCAGGAATAGCTAAAATAAAGATTTTCTCAAAATTGATGAAATTTACTGCGTCCCCCCCTTGTGAAATTTTCAGGAATATCTAAAATAAATATTTTCTCAAAACTGATGAAATTTACTGCGTCCACCCTTGTGAAATTTTCAGCAATAGCTAAAATAAAGATTTTCTCAAAACTGATGAAATTTACTGCGTTCCCCCCTTGTGAAATTTTCAGGAACATCTAAAATAAAGATTTTCTCAAAACTGATGAAATTTACTGCGTCCCCCCTTGTGAAATTTTCAGGAATATCTAAAATAAAGATTTTCTCAAAACTGATGAAATTTACTGCGTCCCCCCTTGTGAAATTTTCAGGAACAGCTAAAATAAAGATTTTCTCAAAACTGATGAAATTTACTGCGTCCCCCCTTGTGAAATTTTCAGGAATATCTAAAATAAAGATTTTCTCAAAACTGATGAAATTTACTGCGTCCCCCCCTTGGGAAATTTTCAGGAAGAGCTAAAATAAATATTTTCTCAAAACTGATAAAATTTACTGCGTCCCCCCCTTGTGAAATTTTCAGGAATATCTAAAATAAAGATTTTCTCAAAACTGATGAAATTTACTGCGTCCCCCCCTTGTGAAATTTTCAGGAATATCTAAAATAAAGATTTTCTCAAAACTGATGAAATTTACTGCGTCCCCCCCTTGTGAAATTTTCAGGAATATCCAAAATAAAGATTTTCTCAAAACTGATGATATTTACTGCGTCCCCCCCTTGTGAAATTTTCAGGAATATCTAAAATAAAGATTTTCTCAAAACAATGAAATTTACTGCGTCCCCCCCTTGTGAAATTTTCAGGAATAGCTAAAATAAAGATTTTCTCAAAACTGATGAAATTTACTGCGTTCCCCCCTTGTGAAATTTTCAGGAATAGCTAAAATTAAGATTTTCTCAAAACTGATGAAATTTACTGCGTCCCCCCCTTGGGAAATTTTCAGGAACAGCTAAAATAAAGATTTTCTCAAAACTGATGAAATTTACTGCGTCCCCGCCTTGTGAAATTTTCAGGAATATCTAAAATAAAGATTTTCTCAAAACTGATGAAATTTACTGCGTCCCCCCCTTGTGAAATTTTCAGGAATATCTAAAATAAAGATTTTCTCAAAACTGATGAAATTTACTGCGTTCCCTCCTTGTGAAATTTTCAGGAATATCTAAAATAAAGATTTTCTCAAAACTGATGAAATTTACTGCGTCCCCCCCTTGTGAAATTTTCAGGAATAGCTAAAATAAAGATTTTCTCAAAATTGATGAAATTTACTGCGTCCCCCCCTTGTGAAATTTTCAGGAATATCTAAAATAAAGATTTTCTCAAAACTGATGAAATTTACTGCGTCCCCTCCTTGTGAAATTTTCAGGAATATCTAAAATAAAGATTTTCTCAAAACTGATGAAATTTACTGCGTCCCCCCCTTGTGAAATTTTCAGGAATAGCTAAAATAAAGATTTTCTCAAAACTGATGAACTTTACTGCGTCCCCCCCTTGTGAAATTTTCAGGAATATCTAAAATAAAGATTATCTCAAAACTGATGAAATTTACTGCGTCCCCCCCTTGTGAAATTTTCAGGAATAGCTAAAATAAAGATTTTCTCAAAACTGTGAAATTTACTGCGTCCCCCCCCTGTGAAATTTTCAGGAATATCTAAAATAAAGATTTTCTCAAAACTGATGAAATTTACTGCGACCCCCCTTGTGCAATTTTCAGGAATATCTAAAATAAAGATTTTCTCAAAACTGATGAAATTTACTGCGTCCCCCCCGTTGTGAAATTTTCAGGAATATCTAAAATAAAGATTTTCTCAAAACTGATGAAATTTACTGCGTCCCCCCCTTGTGAAATTTTCAGGAATATCTAAAATAAAGATTTTATCAAAACTGATGAAATTTACTGCGTCTCCCCCTTGTGAAATTTTCAGGAATATCTAAAATAAAGATTTTCTCAAAACTGATGAAATTTACTGCGTCCCCCCCTTGTGAAATTTTCAGGAATATCTAAAATAAAGATTTTCTCAAAACTGATGAAATTTACTGCGACCCCCCTTGTGCAATTTTCAGGAATATCTAAAATAAAGATTTTCTCAAAACTGATGAAATTTACTGCGTCCCCCCCGTTGTGAAATTTTCAGGAATATCTAAAATAAAGATTTTCTCAAAACTGATGAAATTTACTGCGTCCCCCCCTTGTGAAATTTTCAGGAATATCTAAAATAAAGATTTTCTCAAAACTGATGAAATTTACTGCGTCCCACTCCTTGGGAAATTTTCAGGAACAGCTAAAATAAAGATTTTCTCAAAATTGATGAAATTTACTGCGTCCCCCCCTTGTGAAATTTTCAGGAATATCTAAAATAAATATTTTCTCAAAACTGATGAAATTTACTGCGTCCCCCCTTGTGAAATTTTCAGCAATAGCTAGAATAAAGATTTTCTCAAAACTGATGAAATTTACTGCGTCCCCCCCTTGTGAAATTTTCAGGAATATCTAAAATAAAGATTTTCTCAAAACTGATGAAATTTACTGCGTCCCCCCCTTGTGAAATTTTCAGGAATAGCTAAAATAAAGATTTTCTCAAAACTGATGAAATTTACTGCGTCTCCCCTTGTGAAATTTTCAGGAATATCTAAAATAAAGATTTTCTCAAAACTGATGAAATTTACTGCGTCCCCCCCTTGTGAAATTTTCAGGAATATCCAAAATGAAGATTTTCTCAAAACTGATGAAATTTACTGCGTCCCCCCCTTGGGAAATTTTCAGGAACAGCTAAAATAAAGATTTTCTCAAAATTGATGAAATTTACTGCGTCCCCCCCTTGTGAAATTTGCAGGAATAGCTAAAATGAAGATTTTCTAAAAATTGATGAAATTTACTGCGTCCCCCCTTGTGAAATTTTCAGGAATATCTAAAATAAAGATTTTCTCAAAACTGATGAAATTCACTACGTCCCCCCTTGTGAAATTTTCAGGAATATCTAAAATAAAGATTTTCTCAAAACTGATGAAATTTACTGCGTCCCACCCTTGGGAAATTTTCAGGAACAGCTAAAATAAAGGTTTTCTCAAAACTGATGAAATTTACTGCGTCCTCCCCTTGTGAAATTTTCAGAAATATCTAAAATTAAGATTTTCTCAAAACTGATGAAATTTACTGCGTCCCCCCTTGTGAAATTTTCAGGAATAGCTAAAATAAAGATTTTCTCAAAACTGATGAAATTTACTGCGTCCCCCCCTTGTGAAATTTTCAGGAATAGCTAAAATAAAGATTTTCTCAAAACTGATGAAATTTACTGCGTCTCCCCTTGTGAAATTTTCAGGAATATCTAAAATAAAGATTTTCTCAAAACTGATGAAATTTACTGCGTCCCCCCCTTGTGAAATTTTCAGGAATATCCAAAATGAAGATTTTCTCAAAACTGATGATATTTACTGCGTCCCCCCCTTGGGAAATTTTCAGGAATATCTAAAATAAAGATTTTCTCAAAACTGATGAAATTTACTGCGTCCCCCCCTTGTGAAATTTTCATGAATAGCTAAAATAAAGATTTTCTCAAAACTGATGAAATTTACTGCGTCCCCCCTTGTGAAATTTTCAGGAATATCTAAAATAAAGATTTTCTCAAAACTGATGAAACTTACTGCGTCCCCCCCTTGTGAAATTTTCAGGAATAGCTAAAATAAAGATTTTCTCAAAACTAATGAAATTTTCTGCGTCCCCCCTTGTGAAATTTTCAGGAATAGCTAAAATAAATATTTTCTCAAAACTGATGAACTTTACTGCGTCCCCCCCTTGTGAAATTTTCAGGAATAGCTAAAATTAAGATTTTCTCAAAACTGATGAAATTTACTGCGTCCCCCCCTTGTGAAATTTTCAGGAATAGCTAAAATTAAGATTTTCTCAAAACTGATGAAATTTACTGCGTCCCCCCCTTGTGAAATTTTCAGGAATATCTAAAATAAAGATTTTCTCAAAACTGATGAATTTTCATGCATCCCCCCTTGTGAAATTTTCAGGAATATATAAAATAAAGATTTTCTCAAAACTGATGAAATTTACTGCGTCCCCCCTTGTGAAATTTTCAGGAATAGCTAAAATAAGGATTTTCTCAAAACTGATGAAATTTACTGCGTCCCCCCCTTGTGAAATTTTCAGGAATATCTAAAATAACGATTTTCTCAAAACTGATAAAATTTACTGCGTCCCCCCCTTGTGAAATTTTCAGGAATATCTAAAATAAAGATTTTCTCAAAACTGATGAAATTTACTGCGTCCCCCCTTGTGAACTTTTCAGGAATATCCAAAATGAAGATTTTCTCAAAACTGATGATATTTACTGCGTCCCCCCTTTGTGAAATTTTCAGGAATATGTAAAATAAAGATTTTCTCAAAACTGATGAAATTTACTGCGTCCCCCCCTTGTGAAATTTTCAGGAATTTCCAAAATAAAAATTTTGTCAAAACTGATGAAATTTACTGCGTCCCCCCCTTGTGAAATTTTCAGGAATATCTAAAATAAAGATTTTCTCAAAACTGATGAAATTTACTGCGTCCCCCCTTGTGAAATTTTCAGGAATATCTAAAATAAAGATTTTCTCAAAACTGATGAAATTTACTGCGTCCCCCCCTTGTGAAATTTTCAGGAATATCCAAAATGAAGATTTTCTCAAAACTGATGATATTTACTGCGTCCCCCCCTTGTGAAATTTTCAGGAATATCTAAAATAAAGATTTTCTCAAAACTGATGAAATTTACTGCGTCCCCCCTTGTGAAATTTTCAGGAATATCTAAAATAAAGATTTTCTCAAAACTGATGAAATTTACTGCGTCCCCCCCTTGTGAAATTTTCAGGAATATCTAAAATAAATATTTTCTCAAAACTGATGAAATTTACTGCGTCCCCCCCTTGTGAAATTTTCAGGAATATCCAAAATGAAGATTTTCTCAAAACTGATGATATTTACTGCGTCCCCCCCTTGTGAAATTTTCAGGAATATCTAAAATAAATATTTTCTCAAAACTGATGAAATTTACTGGGTCCCCCCCCTTGTGAAATTTTCAGGAATATCCAAAATAAAGATTTTCTCAAAACTGATGATATTTACTGCGTCCCCCCCTTGTGAAATTTTCAGGAATATATAAAACAACGATTTTCTCAAAACTAATGAAATTTACTGCGTCCCCCCCTTGTGAAATTTTCAGGAATAGCTAAAATAAAGATTTTCTCAAAACTGATGAAATTTACTGCGTTCCCCCCTTGTGAAATTTTCAGGAATATCTAAAATAAAGATTTTCTCAAAACTGATGAAATTTACTACGTCCCCCCTTGTGAAATTTTCAGGAATATCTAAAATAAAGATTTTCTCAAAACTGATGAAATTTACTGCGTCCCCCCCTTGTGAAATTTTCAGGAATAGCTAAAATAAAGATTTTCTCAAAACTGATGAAATTTACTGCGTCTCCCCCTTGTGAAATTTTCAGGAATATCTAAAATAAAGATTTTCTCAAAACTGATGAAATTTACTGCGTCCCCCCCCCCCTCCCCTCCCCTCCCCCTTGTGAAATTTACAGGAATAGCTAAAATAAAGATTTTCTCATTTACTGCGTCCCCCCTTGTGAAATTTTCAGGAATATCTAAAATAAAGATTTTCTCAAAACTGATGAAATTTACTGCGTCCCCTCCTTGTGAAATTTTCAGGAATATCCAAAATAAAGATTTTCTCAAAACTGATGATATTTACTGCGTTCCCCCCTTGTGAAATTTTCAGGAATATCTAAAATAAAGATTTTCTCAAAACTGATGAAATTTACTGCGTCCCCCCTTGTGAAATTTTCAGGAATATCTAAAATAAAGATTTTCTCAAAACTGATGAAATTTACTGCGTAAAATCCCCCTTGGGAAATTTTCAGGAACAGCTAAAATAAAGATTTTCTCAAAACTGATGAAATTTACTGCGTCCCCCCCTTGTGAAATTTTCAGGAATATCTAAAATAAAGATTTTCTCAAAACTTATGAAATTAACTGCGTCCCCCCTTGGGAAATTTTCAGGAACAGCTAAAATAAAGGCTTTCTCAAAACTGATGAAATTTACTGCGTCCCCCCTTGTGAAATTTTCAGGAATATCTAAAATAAAGATTTTCTCAAAACTGATGAAATTTACTGCGTATTCCCTTGGGAAATTTTCAGGAACAGCTAAAATAAAGATTTTCTCAAAACTGATGAAATTTACTGCGTCCCCCCCTTGTGAAATTTTCAGGAATATCTAAAATAAAGATTTTCTCAAAACTGATGAAATTTACTGCGTCCCCCCCTTCGGAAATTTTCAGGAACAGCTAAAATAAAGATTTTCTCAAAACTGATGAAATTTACTGCGTCCCCCCCTTGTGAAGTTTTCAGGAATATCTAAAATAAAGATTTTCTCAAAACTTATGAAATTTACTGCGTCCCCCCTTGGGAAATTTTCAGGAGCAGCTAAAATAAAGGCTTTCTCAAAATTGATGAAATTTACTGCGTCTCCCCCTTGTGAAATTTTCAGGAATATCTAAAATAAAGATTTTCTCAAAACTGATGAAATTTACTGCGTCCCCCCTTGTGAAATTTTCAGGAATATCTAAAATAAAGATTTTCTCAAAACTGATGAAATTTACTGCGTCCCCCCCTTGTGAAATTTTCAGGAATATCCAAAATAAAGATTTTCTCAAAACTGATGATATTTACTGCGTCCCCCCCTTGTGAAATTTTCAGGAATATCTAAAATAAAGATTTACTCAAAACAACGAAATTTACTGCGTCCCCCCCTTGTGAAATTTTCAGGAATAGCTAAAATAAAGATTTTCTCAAAACTGATGAAATTTACTGCGTTCCCCCTTGTGAAATTTTCAGGAATATCTAAAATTAAGATTTTCTCAAAACTGATGAAATTTACTGCGTCCCCCCTTGTGAAATTTTCAGGAATATCTAAAATAAAGATTTTCTCAAAACTGATGAAATTTACTGCGTCCCCCCCTTGTGAAATTTTCAGGAATATCTAAAATAAAGATTTTCTCAAAACTGATGAAATTTACTGCGTCCCCCCTTGTGAAATTTTCAGGAATATCTAAAATAAAGATTTTCTCAAAACTGATGAAATTTACTGCGTCCCCCCTTGTGAAATTTTCAGGAATATCTAAAATAAAGATTTTCTCAAAACTGATGAAATTTACTGCGTCCCCCCCTTGTGAAATTTTCAGGAATATCCAAAATGAAGATTTTCTCAAAACTGATGATATTTACTGCGTCCCCCCCTTGTGAAATTTTCAGGAATATCTAAAATAAATATTTTCTCAAAACTGATGAAATTTACTGGGTCCCCCCCCTTGTGAAATTTTCAGGAATATCCAAAATAAAGATTTTCTCAAAACTGATGATATTTACTGCGTCCCCCCCTTGTGAAATTTTCAGGAATATATAAAACAACGATTTTCTCAAAACTAATGAAATTTACTGCGTCCCCCCCTTGTGAAATTTTCAGGAATAGCTAAAATAAAGATTTTCTCAAAACTGATGAAATTTACTGCGTTCCCCCCTTGTGAAATTTTCAGGAATATCTAAAATAAAGATTTTCTTAAAACTGATGAAATTTACTACGTCCCCCCTTGTGAAATTTTCAGGAATATCTAAAATAAAGATTTTCTCAAAACTGATAAAATTTACTGCGTCCCCCCCTTGTGAAATTTTCAGGAATAGCTAAAATAAAGATTTTCTCAAAACTGATGAAATTTACTGCGTCTCCCCCTTGTGAAATTTTCAGGAATATCTAAAATAAAGATTTTCTCAAAACTGATGAAATTTACTGCGTCCCCCCCCCTCCCCTCCCCTCCCCCTTGTGAAATTTACAGGAATAGCTAAAATAAAGATTTTCTCATTTACTGCGTCCCCCCTTGTGAAATTTTCAGGAATATCTAAAATAAAGATTTTCTCAAAACTGATGAAATTTACTGCGTCCCCTCCTTGTGAAATTTTCAGGAATATCCAAAATAAAGATTTTCTCAAAACTGATGATATTTACTGCGTTCCCCCCTTGTGAAATTTTCAGGAATATCTAAAATAAAGATTTTCTCAAAACTGATGAAATTTACTGCGTCCCCCCTTGTGAAATTTTCAGGAATATCTAAAATAAAGATTTTCTCAAAACTGATGAAATTTACTGCGTATTCCCTTGGGAAATTTTCAGGAACAGCTAAAATAAAGATTTTCTCAAAACTGATGAAATTTACTGCGTCCCCCCCTTGTGAAATTTTCAGGAATATCTAAAATAAAGATTTTCTCAAAACTGATGAAATTTACTGCGTCCCCCCCTTCGGAAATTTTCAGGAACAGCTAAAATAAAGATTTTCTCAAAACTGATGAAATTTACTGCGTCCCCCCCTTGTGAAATTTTCAGGAATATCTAAAATAAAGATTTTCTCAAAACTTATGAAATTTACTGCGTCCCCCCTTGGGAAATTTTCAGGAGCAGCTAAAATAAAGGCTTTCTCAAAACTGATGAAATTTACTGCGTCTCCCCCTTGTGAAATTTTCAGGAATATCTAAAATAAAGATTTTCTCAAAACTGATGAAATTTACTGCGTCCCCCCTTGTGAAATTTTCAGGAATATCTAAAATAAAGATTTTCTCAAAACTGATGAAATTTACTGCGTCCCCCCCTTGTGAAATTTTCAGGAATATCCAAAATAAAGATTTTCTCAAAACTGATGATATTTACTGCGTCCCCCCCTTGTGAAATTTTCAGGAATATCTAAAATAAAGATTTACTCAAAACAACGAAATTTACTGCGTCCCCCCCTTGTGAAATTTTCAGGAATAGCTAAAATAAAGATTTTCTCAAAACTGATGAAATTTACTGCGTTCCCCCTTGTGAAATTTTCAGGAATATCTAAAATAAAGATTTTCTCAAAACTGATGAAATTTACTGCGTCCCCCCTTGTGAAATTTTCAGGAATATCTAAAATAAAGATTTTCTCAAAACTGATGAAATTTACTGCGTCCCCCCCTTGTGAAATTTTCAGGAATATCTAAAATAAAGATTTTCTCAAAACTGATGAAATTTACTGCGTCCCCCCCTTGTGAAATTTTCAGGAATATCTAAAATAAAGATTTTCTCAAAACTGATGAAATTTACTGCGTCCCCTCCTTGTGAAATTTTCAGGAATATCTAAAATAAAGATTTTCTCAAAACTGATGAAATTTACTGCGTCCCCCCCTTGTGAAATTTTCAGGAATAGCTAAAATAAATATTTTCTCAAAACTGATGAAATTTACTGCGTCCCCCCCTTGTGAAATTTTCAGGAATATCTAAAATAAAGATTTTCTCAAAACTGATGAAATTTACTGCGTCCCCCCCTTGTGAAATTTTCAGGAATAGCTAAAATAAAGATTTTCTCAAAACTGATGAAATTTACTGCGTCCCCCCCTTGTGAAATTTTCAGGAATATCTAAAATAAAGATTTTCTCAAAACTGATGAAATTTACTACGTCCCCCCCTTGTGAAATTTTCAGGAATAGCTAAAATAAATATTTTCTCAAAACTGATGAAATTTACTGCGTCCCCCCCTTGTGAAATTTTCAGGAATATGTAAAATAAAGATTTTCTCAAAACTGATGAAATTTACTGCGTCACCCCCTTGGGAAATTTTCAGGAACAGCTAAAATAAAGATTTTCTCAAAACTGATGAAATTTACTGCGTCCCCGCTTGTGAAATTTTCAGAAATATCTAAAATAAAGATTTTCTCAAAACTGATGAAATTTACTACGTCCCCCCCTTGTGAAATTTTCAGGAATATCTAAAATAAAGATTTTCTCAAAACCGATGAAATTTACTGCGTCCCCCCCCCCCCCCTTGTGAAATTTTCAGGAATATCTAAAATAAAGATTTTCTCAAAACTGATGAAATTTACTGACTCCCCCCCTTGTGAAATTTTCAGGAATATCCAAAATAAAGATTTTCTCAAAACTGTTGATATTTACTGCGTCCCCCCCTTGTGAAATTTTCAGGAATATCTAAAATAAAGATTTTCTCAAAACTAATGAAATTTACTGCGTCTACCCCTTGTGAAATTTTCAGGAATAGCTAAAATAAAGATTTTCTCAAAACTGATGAAATTTACTGCGTTCCCCCCTTGTGAAATTTTCAGGAATATCTAAAATAAAGATTTTCTCAAAACTGATGAAATTTACTGCGTCCCCTCCTTGTGAAATTTTCAGGAATAGCTAAAATAAAGATTTTCTCAAAACTGATGAAATTTACTGCTCCCCCCCTTGTGAAATTTTCAGGAATATCTAAAATAAAGATTTTCTCAAAACTGATGAAATTTACTGCATCCCTCCCCCCTTTTGAAATTTTCAGGAATAGCTAAAATAAAGATTTTCTCAAAACTGATGAAATTTACTGCGTCCCCCCTTGTGAAATTGTCAGGAATATCTAAAATAAAGATTTTCTCAAAACTGATGAAATTTACTGCGTCCCCCTTGTGAAATTTTCAGGAATATCCAAAATAAAGATTTTCTCAAAACTGATGAAATTTACTGCGTCCCCCCCTTGTGAAATTTTCAGGAATATCTAAAATAAAGATTTTCTCAAAACTGATGAAATTTACTGCGTCCCCCCCTTGTGAAATTTTCAGGAATAGCTAAAATAAAGATTTTCTCAAAACTGATGAAATTTACTGCGTCCCCCCCTTGTGAAATTTTCAGGAATAGCTAAAATAAAGATTTTCTCAAAACTGATGAAATTTACTGCGTCCCCCCCTTGTGAAATTTTCAGGAATATCTAAAATAAAGATTTTCTCAAAACTGATGAAATTTACTACGTCCCCCCCTTGTGAAATTTTCAGGAATAGCTAAAATAAATATTTTCTCAAAACTGATGAAATTTACTGCGTCCCCCCCTTGTGAAATTTTCAGGAATATGTAAAATAAAGATTTTCTCAAAACTGATGAAATTTACTGCGTCACCCCCTTGGGAAATTTTCAGGAACAGCTAAAATAAAGATTTTCTCAAAACTGATGAAATTTACTGCGTCCCCGCTTGTGAAATTTTCAGAAATATCTAAAATAAAGATTTTCTCAAAACTGATGAAATTTACTACGTCCCCCCCTTGTGAAATTTTCAGGAATATCTAAAATAAAGATTTTCTCAAAACCGATGAAATTTACTGCGTCCCCCCCCCCCCTTGTGAAATTTTCAGGAATATCTAAAATAAAGATTTTCTCAAAACTGATGAAATTTACTGACTCCCCCCCTTGTGAAATTTTCAGGAATATCCAAAATAAAGATTTTCTCAAAACTGTTGATATTTACTGCGTCCCCCCCTTGTGAAATTTTCAGGAATATCTAAAATAAAGATTTTCTCAAAACTAATGAAATTTACTGCGTCCCCCCCTTGTGAAATTTTCAGGAATAGCTAAAATAAAGATTTTCTCAAAACTGATGAAATTTACTGCGTTCCCCCCTTGTGAAATTTTCAGGAATATCTAAAATAAAGATTTTCTCAAAACTGATGAAATTTACTGCGTCCCCCCCTTGTGAAATTTTCAGGAATAGCTAAAATAAAGATTTTCTCAAAACTGATGAAATTTACTGCTCCCCCCCTTGTGAAATTTTCAGGAATATCTAAAATAAAGATTTTCTCAAAACTGATGAAATTTACTGCATCCCTCCCCCCTTTTGAAATTTTCAGGAATAGCTAAAATAAAGATTTTCTCAAAACTGATGAAATTTACTGCGTCCCCCCTTGTGAAATTGTCAGGAATATCTAAAATAAAGATTTTCTCAAAACTGATGAAATTTACTGCGTCCCCCCTTGTGAAATTTTCAGGAATATCCAAAATAAAGATTTTCTCAAAACTGATGAAATTTACTGCGTCCCCCCCTTGTGAAATTTTCAGGAATATCTAAAATAAAGATTTTCTCAAAACTGATGAAATTTACTGCGTCCCCCCCTTGTGAAATTTTCAGGAATAGCTAAAATAAAGATTTTCTCAAAACTGATGAAATTTACTGCGTCCCCCCCTTGTGAAATTTTCAGGAATAGCTAAAATAAAGATTTTCTCAAAACTGATGAAATTTACTGCGTCCCCCCCTTGTGAAATTTTCAGGAATTTCTAAAATAAAGATTTTCTCAAAACTGATGAAATTTACTGCGTCCCCCCCTTGTGAAATTTTCAGGAATAGCTAAAATAAAGATTTTCTCAAAACTGATGAAATTTACTGCGTCCCCCCCTTGTGAAATTTTCAGGAATAGCTAAAATAAAGATTTTCTCAAAACTGATGAAATTTACTGCGTCCCCCTTTGTGAAATTTTCAGGAATAGCTAAAATAAAGATTTTCTCAAAACTGATGAAATTTACTGCGTCCCCCCCTTGTGAAATTTTCAGGAATATCTAAAATAAAGATTTTTTCAAAACTGATGAAATTTACTGCGTCCCCCCCTTGTGAAATTTTCAGGAATATCTAAAATAAAGATTTTCTCAAAACTGATGAAATTTACTGCGTCCCCCCCTTGTGAAATTTTCAGGAATATCTAAAATAAAGATTCTCAAAACTGATGAAATTTACTGCGTCCCCTCCTTGTGAAATTTTCAGGAATATCTAAAATAAAGATTTTCTCAAAACTGATGAAATTTACTGCGTCCCCCCCTTGTGAAATTTTCAGGAATATCTAAAATAAAGATTTTCTCAAAACTGATGAAATTTACTGCGTCCCCCCCTTGGGAAATTTTCAGGAATATCCAAAATAAAGATTTTCTCAAAACTGATGAAATTTACTGCGTCCCCCCCTTATGAAATTTTCAGGAATATCTAAAATAAAGATTTTCTCAAAACTGATGAAATTTACTGCGTCCCCCCCTTGTGAAATTTTCAGGAATATCTAAAATAAAGATTTTTTCAAAACTGATGAAATTTACTGCGTCCCCCCCTTGTGAAATTTTCAGGAATAGCTAAAATAAAGATTTTCTCAAAATTGATGAAATTTACTGCGTCCCCCCCTTGTGAAATTTTCAGGAATATCTAAAATAAATATTTTCTCAAAACTGATGAAATTTACTGCGTCCACCCTTGTGAAATTTTCAGCAATAGCTAAAATAAAGATTTTCTCAAAACTGATGAAATTTACTGCGTTCCCCCCTTGTGAAATTTTCAGGAACATCTAAAATAAAGATTTTCTCAAAACTGATGAAATTTACTGCGTCCCCCCTTGTGAAATTTTCAGGAATATCTAAAATAAAGATTTTCTCAAAACTGATGAAATTTACTGCGTCCCCCCCTTGTGAAATTTTCAGGAACAGCTAAAATAAAGATTTTCTCAAAACTGATGAAATTTACTGCGTCCCCCCTTGTGAAATTTTCAGGAATATCTAAAATAAAGATTTTCTCAAAACTGATGAAATTTACTGCGTCCCCCCCTTGGGAAATTTTCAGGAACAGCTAAAATAAATATTTTCTCAAAACTGATAAAATTTACTGCGTCCCCCCCTTGTGAAATTTTCAGGAATATCTAAAATAAAGATTTTCTCAAAACTGATGAAATTTACTGCGTCCCCCCCTTGTGAAATTTTCAGGAATATCTAAAATAAAGATTTTCTCAAAACTGATGAAATTTACTGCGTCCCCCCCTTGTGAAATTTTCAGGAATATCCAAAATAAAGATTTTCTCAAAACTGATGATATTTACTGCGTCCCCCCCTTGTGAAATTTTCAGGAATATCTAAAATAAAGATTTTCTCAAAACTGATGAAATTTACTGCGTCCCCCCCTTGTGAAATTTTCAGGAATAGCTAAAATAAAGATTTTCTCAAAACTGATGAAATTTACTGCTCCCCCCTTGTGAAATTTTCAGGAATATCTAAAATAAAGATTTTCTCAAAACTGATGAAATTTACTGCGTCCCTCCCCCCTTTTGAAATTTTCAGGAATAGCTAAAATAAAGATTTTCTCAAAACTGATGAAATTTACTGCGTCCCCCCTTGTGAAATTGTCAGGAATATCTAAAATAAAGATTTTCTCAAAACTGATGAAATTTACTGCGTCCCCCCTTGTGAAATTTTCAGGAATATCCAAAATAGAGATTTTCTCAAAACTGATGAAATTTACTGCGTTCGACCCTTGTGAAATTTTCAGGAATATCTAAAATAAAGATTTTCTCAAAACTGATGAAATTTACTGCGTCCCCCCCTTGTGAAATTTTCAGGAATAGCTAAAATAAAGATTTTCTCAAAACTGATGAAATTTACTGCGTCCCCCCTTGTGAAATTTTCAGGAATAGCTAAAATAAAGATTTTCTCAAAACTGATGAAATTTACTGCGTCCCCCCCTTGTGAAATTTTCAGGAATTTCTAAAATAAAGATTTTCTCAAAACTGATGAAATTTACTGCGTCCCCCCTTGTGAAATTTTCAGGAATAGCTAAAATAAAGATTTTCTCAAAACTGATGAAATTTACTGCGTCCCCCCCTTGTGAAATTTTCAGGAATAGCTAAAATTAAGATTTTCTCAAAACTGATGAAATTTACTGCGTCCCCCTTTGTGAAATTTTCAGGAATAGCTAAAATAAAGATTTTCTCAAAACTGATGAAATTTACTGCGTCCCCCCCTTGTGAAATTTTCAGGAATATCTAAAATAAAGATTTTTTCAAAACTGATGAAATTTACTGCGTCCCCCCCTTGTGAAATTTTCAGGAATATCTAAAATAAAGATTTTCTCAAAACTGATGAAATTTACTGCGTCCCCCCCTTGTGAAATTTTCAGGAATATCTAAAATAAAGATTCTCAAAACTGATGAAATTTACTGCGTCCCCTCCTTGTGAAATTTTCTGGAATATCTAAAATAAAGATTTTCTCAAAACTGATGAAATTTACTGCGTCCCCCCCTTGTGAAATTTTCAGGAATATCTAAAATAAAGATTTTCTCAAAACTGATGAAATTTACTGCGTCCCCCCCTTGGGAAATTTTCAGGAATATCCAAAATAAAGATTTTCTCAAAACTGATGAAATTTACTGCGTCCCCCCCTTATGAAATTTTCAGGAATAGCTAAAATAAAGATTTTCTCAAAACTGATGAAATTTACTGCGTCCCCCCCTTGTGAAATTTTCAGGAATATCTAAAATAAAGATTTTTTCAAAACTGATGAAATTTACTGCGTCCTCCCCTTGTGAAATTTTCAGGAATAGCTAAAATAAAGATTTTCTCAAAATTGATGAAATTTACTGCGTCCCCCCCTTGTGAAATTTTCAGGAATATCTAAAATAAATATTTTCTCAAAACTGATGAAATTTACTGCGTCCACCCTTGTGAAATTTTCAGCAATAGCTAAAATAAAGATTTTCTCAAAACTGATGAAATTTACTGCGTTCCCCCCTTGTGAAATTTTCAGGAACATCTAAAATAAAGATTTTCTCAAAACTGATGAAATTTACTGCGTCCCCCCTTGTGAAATTTTCAGGAATATCTAAAATAAAGATTTTCTCAAAACTGATGAAATTTACTGCGTCCCCCCCTTGTGAAATTTTCAGGAACAGCTAAAATAAAGATTTTCTCAAAACTGATGAAATTTACTGCGTCCCCCCTTGTGAAATTTTCAGGAATATCTAAAATAAAGATTTTCTCAAAACTGATGAAATTTACTGCGTCCCCCCCTTGGGAAATTTTCAGGAACAGCTAAAATAAATATTTTCTCAAAACTGATAAAATTTACTGCGTCCCCCCCTTGTGAAATTTTCAGGAATATCTAAAATAAAGATTTTCTCAAAACTGATGAAATTTACTGCGTTCGACCCTTGTGAAATTTTCAGGAATATCTAAAATAAAGATTTTCTCAAAACTGATGAAATTTACTGCGTCCCCCCCTTGTGAAATTTTCAGGAATATCCAAAATAAAGATTTTCTCAAAACTGATGATATTTACTGCGTCCCCCCCTTGTGAAATTTTCAGGAATAGCTAAAATTAAGATTTTCTCAAAACTGATGAAATTTACTGCGTCCCCCCCTTGGGAAATTTTCAGGAACAGCTAAAATAAAGATTTTCTCAAAACTGATGAAATTTACTGCGTCCCCCCCTTGTGAAATTTTCAGGAATATCTAAAATAAAGATTTTCTCAAAACTGATGAAATTTACTGCGTCCCCCCCTTGTGAAATTTTCAGGAATATCTAAAATAAAGATTTTCTCAAAACTGATGAAATTTACTGCGTTCCCTCCTTGTGAAATTTTCAGGAATATCTAAAATAAAGATTTTCTCAAAACTGATGAAATTTACTGCGTCCCCCCCTTGTGAAATTTTCAGGAATAGCTAAAATAAAGATTTTCTCAAAATTGATGAAATTTACTGCGTCCCCCCCTTGTGAAATTTTCAGGAATATCTAAAATAAAGATTTTCTCAAAACTGATGAAATTTACTGCGTCCCCTCCTTGTGAAATTTTCAGGAATATCTAAAATAAAGATTTTCTCAAAACTGATGAAATTTACTGCGTCCCCCCCTTGTGAAATTTTCAGGAATAGCTAAAATAAAGATTTTCTCAAAACTGATGAACTTTACTGCGTCCCCCCCTTGTGAAATTTTCAGGAATATCTAAAATAAAGATTATCTCAAAACTGATGAAATTTACTGCGTCCCCCCCTTGTGAAATTTTCAGGAATAGCTAAAATAAAGATTTTCTCAAAACTGTGAAATTTACTGCGTCCCCCCCTTGTGAAATTTTCAGGAATATCTAAAATAAAGATTTTCTCAAAACTGATGAAATTTACTGCGACCCCCCTTGTGCAATTTTCAGGAATATCTAAAATAAAGATTTTCTCAAAACTGATGAAATTTACTGCGTCCCCCCCGTTGTGAAATTTTCAGGAATATCTAAAATAAAGATTTTCTCAAAACTGATGAAATTTACTGCGTCCCCCCCTTGTGAAATTTTCAGGAATATCTAAAATAAAGATTTTATCAAAACTGATGAAATTTACTGCGTCTCCCCCTTGTGAAATTTTCAGGAATATCTAAAATAAAGATTTTCTCAAAACTGATGAAATTTACTGCGTCCCCCCCTTGTGAAATTTTCAGGAATATCTAAAATAAAGATTTTCTCAAAACTGATGAAATTTACTGCGACCCCCCTTGTGCAATTTTCAGGAATATCTAAAATAAAGATTTTCTCAAAACTGATGAAATTTACTGCGTCCCCCCCGTTGTGAAATTTTCAGGAATATCTAAAATAAAGATTTTCTCAAAACTGATGAAATTTACTGCGTCCCCCCCTTGTGAAATTTTCAGGAATATCTAAAATAAAGATTTTCTCAAAACTGATGAAATTTACTGCGTCCCCCCCCTTGGGAAATTTTCAGGAACAGCTAAAATAAAGATTTTCTCAAAATTGATGAAATTTACTGCGTCCCCCCCTTGTGAAATTTTCAGGAATATCTAAAATAAATATTTTCTCAAAACTGATGAAATTTACTGCGTCCCCCCTTGTGAAATTTTCAGCAATAGCTAGAATAAAGATTTTCTCAAAACTGATGAAATTTACTGCGTCCCCCCCTTGTGAAATTTTCAGGAATATCTAAAATAAAGATTTTCTCAAAACTGATGAAATTTACTGCGTCCCCCCTTGTGAAATTTTCAGGAATAGCTAAAATAAAGATTTTCTCAAAACTGATGAAATTTACTGCGTCTCCCCTTGTGAAATTTTCAGGAATATCTAAAATAAAGATTTTCTCAAAACTGATGAAATTTACTGCGTCCCCCCCTTGTGAAATTTTCAGGAATATCCAAAATGAAGATTTTCTCAAAACTGATGAAATTTACTGCGTCCCCCCCTTGGGAAATTTTCAGGAACAGCTAAAATAAAGATTTTCTCAAAATTGATGAAATTTACTGCGTCCCCCCCTTGTGAAATTTGCAGGAATAGCTAAAATGAAGATTTTCTAAAAATTGATGAAATTTACTGCGTCCCCCCTTGTGAAATTTTCAGGAATATCTAAAATAAAGATTTTCTCAAAACTGATGAAATTCACTACGTCCCCCCTTGTGAAATTTTCAGGAATATCTAAAATAAAGATTTTCTCAAAACTGATGAAATTTACTGCGTCCCACCCTTGGGAAATTTTCAGGAACAGCTAAAATAAAGGTTTTCTCAAAACTGATGAAATTTACTGCGTCCTCCCCTTGTGAAATTTTCAGAAATATCTAAAATTAAGATTTTCTCAAAACTGATGAAATTTACTGCGTCCCCCCTTGTGAAATTTTCAGGAATAGCTAAAATAAAGATTTTCTCAAAACTGATGAAATTTACTGCGTCCCCCCCTTGTGAAATTTTCAGGAATAGCTAAAATAAAGATTTTCTCAAAACTGATGAAATTTACTGCGTCTCCCCTTGTGAAATTTTCAGGAATATCTAAAATAAAGATTTTCTCAAAACTGATGAAATTTACTGCGTCCCCCCCTTGTGAAATTTTCAGGAATATCCAAAATGAAGATTTTCTCAAAACTGATGATATTTACTGCGTCCCCCCCTTGGGAAATTTTCAGGAATATCTAAAATAAAGATTTTCTCAAAACTGATGAAATTTACTGCGTCCCCCCCTTGTGAAATTTTCATGAATAGCTAAAATAAAGATTTTCTCAAAACTGATGAAATTTACTGCGTCCCCCCTTGTGAAATTTTCAGGAATATCTAAAATAAAGATTTTCTCAAAACTGATGAAACTTACTGCGTCCCCCCCTTGTGAAATTTTCAGGAATAGCTAAAATAAAGATTTTCTCAAAACTGATGAAATTTTCTGCGTCCCCCCTTGTGAAATTTTCAGGAATAGCTAAAATAAATATTTTCTCAAAACTGATGAACTTTACTGCGTCCCCCCCTTGTGAAATTTTCAGGAATAGCTAAAATTAAGATTTTCTCAAAACTGATGAAATTTACTGCGTCCCCCCCTTGTGAAATTTTCAGGAATAGCTAAAATTAAGATTTTCTCAAAACTGATGAAATTTACTGCGTCCCCCCCTTGTGAAATTTTCAGGAATATCTAAAATAAAGATTTTCTCAAAACTGATGAATTTTCATGCATCCCCCCTTGTGAAATTTTCAGGAATATATAAAATAAAGATTTTCTCAAAACTGATGAAATTTACTGCGTCCCCCCTTGTGAAATTTTCAGGAATAGCTAAAATAAGGATTTTCTCAAAACTGATGAAATTTACTGCGTCCCCCCCTTGTGAAATTTTCAGGAATAGCTAAAATAAAGATTTTCTCAAAACTGATGAAATTTACTGCGTCCCCCCCTTGTGAAATTTTCAGGAATAGCTAAAATAAAGATTTTCTCAAAACTGATGAAATTTACTGCGTCCCCCTTTGTGAAATTTTCAGGAATAGCTAAAATAAAGATTTTCTCAAAACTGATGAAATTTACTGCGTCCCCCCCTTGTGAAATTTTCAGGAATATCTAAAATAAAGATTTTTTCAAAACTGATGAAATTTACTGCGTCCCCCCCTTGTGAAATTTTCAGGAATATCTAAAATAAAGATTTTCTCAAAACTAATGAAATTTTCTGCGTCCCCCCCTTGTGAAATTTTCAGGAATATCTAAAATAAAGATTTTCTCAAAACTGATGAAATTTTCTGCGTCCCCCCCTTGTGAAATTTTCAGGAATATCTAAAATAAAGATTCTCAAAACTGATGAAATTTACTGCGTCCCCTCCTTGTGAAATTTTCAGGAATATCTAAAATAAAGATTTTCTCAAAACTGATGAAATTTACTGCGTCCCCCCCTTGTGAAATTTTCAGGAATATCTAAAATAAAGATTTTCTCAAAACTGATGAAATTTACTGCGTCCCCCCCTTGTGAAATTTTCAGGAATATCCAAAATAAAGATTTTCTCAAAACTGATGAAATTTACTGCGTCCCCCCCCCTTGTGAAATTTTCAGGAATAGCTAAAATAAAGATTTTCTCAAAACTGATGAAATTTACTGCGTCCCCCGCTTGTGAAATTTTCAGGAATATCTAAAATAAAGATTTTCTCAAAACTGATGAAATTTACTGCGTCCCCCCCTTGTGAAATTTTCAGGAATAGCTAAAATAAAGATTTTCTCAAAATTGATGAAATTTACTGCGTCCCCCCCTTGTGAAATTTTCAGGAATATCTAAAATAAATATTTTCTCAAAACTGATGAAATTTACTGCGTCCACCCTTGTGAAATTTTCAGCAATAGCTAAAATAAAGATTTTCTCAAAACTGATGAAATTTACTGCGTTCCCCCCTTGTGAAATTTTCAGGAATATCTAAAATAAAGATTTTCTCAAAACTGATGAAATTTACTGCGTCCCCCCTTGTGAAATTTTCAGGAATATCTAAAATAAATATTTTCTCAAAACTGATGAAATTTACTGCGTCCCCCCCTTGTGAAATTTTCAGGAATATCTAAAATAAAGATTTTCTCAAAACTGATGAAATTTACTGCGCCCCCCCCTTGGGAAATTTTCAGGAATAGCTAAAATAAATATTTTCTCAAAACTGATAAAATTTACTGCGTCCCCCCTGTGAAATTTTCAGGAATATCTAAAATAAAGATTTTCTCAAAACTGATGAAATTTACTGCGTCCCCCCCTTGTGAAATTTTCAGGAATATCCAAAATAAAGATTTTCTCAAAACTGATGATATTTACTGCGTCCCCCCCTTGTGAAATTTTCAGGAATATCTAAAATAAAGATTTTCTCAAAACAATGAAATTTACTGCGTCCCCCCCTTGTGAAATTTTCAGGAATAGCTAAAATAAAGATTTTCTCAAAACTGATGAAATTTACTGCGTTCCCCCCTTGTGAAATTTTCAGGAATATCTAAAATAAAGATTTTCTCAAAACTGATGAAATTTACTGCGTCCCCCCCCTTGTGAAATTTTCAGGAATATCTAAAATTAAGATTTTCTCAAAACTGATGAAATTTACTGCGTCCCCCCCTTGGGAAATTTTCAGGAACAGCTAAAATAAAGATTTTCTCAAAACTGATGAAATTTACTGCGTCCCCCCCTTGTGAAATTTTCAGGAATATCTAAAATAAAGATTTTCTCAAAACTGATGAAATTTACTGCGTCCCCCCCTTGTGAAATTTTCAGGAATATCTAAAATAAAGATTTTCTCAAAACTGATGAAATTTACTGCGTCCCCTCCTTGTGAAATTTTCAGGAATATCTAAAATAAAGATTTTCTCAAAACTGATGAAATTTACTGCGTCCCCCCCTTGTGAAATTTTCAGGAATAGCTAAAATAAAGATTTTCTCAAAATTGATGAAATTTACTACGTCCCCCCCTTGTGAAATTTTCAGGAATATCTAAAATAAAGATTTTCTCAAAACTGATGAAATTTACTGCGTCCCCTCCTTGTGAAATTTTCAGGAATATCTAAAATAAAGATTTTCTCAAAACTGATGAAATTTACTGCGCCCCCCCCCCTTATGAAATTTTTAGAAATTGCTGAAATAAAGATTTTCTCAAAACTGATGAAATTTACTGCGTCCCCCCCTTGTGAAATTTTCAGGAATATCTAAAATAAAGATTTTCTCAAAACTGATGATATTTACTGCGTCCCCCCCTTGGGAAATTTTCAGGAATATCTAAAATAAAGATTTTCTCAAAACTGATGAAATTTACTGACTCCCCCCCTTGTGAAATTTTCAGGAATATCCAAAATAAAGATTTACTCAAAACTGATGATATTTACTGCGTCCCGCCCTTGTGAAATTTTCAGGAATATCTAAAATAAAGATTTTCTCAAAACTGATGAAATTTACTGCGTCCCCCCTTGTGAAATTTTCAGGAATATCTAAAATAAAGATTTTCTCAAAACTGATGAAATTTACTGCGTCCCCCCTTGTGAAATTTTCAGGAATATCTAAAATTAAGATTTTCTCAAAACTGATGAAATTTACTGCGTCCCCCCCTTGTGATATTTTCAGGAATAGCTAAAATAAAGATTTTCTCAAAATTGATGAAATTTACTGCGTCCCCCCCTTGTGAAATTTTCAGGAATATCTAAAATAAAGATTTTCTCAAAACTGATGAAATTTACTGCGTCCCCCCTTGTGAAATTTTCAGGAATAGCTAAAATAAATATTTTCTCAAAACTGATGAAATTTACTGCGTCCCCCCCTTGTGAAATTTTCAGGAATAGCTAAAATAAAGATTTTCTCAAAACTGATGAACTTTACTGCGTCCCCCCCTTGTGAAATTTTCAGGAATATCTAAAATAAAGATTATCTCAAAACTGATGAAATTTACTGCGTCCCCCCCTTGTGAAATTTTCAGGAATAGCTAAAATAAAGATTTTCTCAAAACTGATGAAATTTACTGCGTCCCCCCCTAGTGAAATTTTCAGGAATATCTAAAATAAAGATTTTCTCAAAACTGATGAAATTTACTGCAACCCCCCTTGTGAAATTTTCACGAATATCTAAAATAAAGATTTTCTCAAAACTGATGAAATTTACTGCGTCCCCCCCCGTTGTGAAATTTTCAGGAATATCTAAAATAAAGATTTTCTCAAAACTGATGAAATTTACTGCGTCCCCTTGTGAAATTTTCAGGAATATCTAAAATAAAGATTTTATCAAAACTGATGAAATTTACTGCGTCTCCCCCTTGTGAAATTTTCAGGAATATCTAAAATAAAGATTTTCTCAAAACTGATGAAATTTACTGCGTCCCCCCCTTGTGAAATTTTCAGGAATAGCTAAAATAAAGATTTTATCAAAACTGATGAAATTTACTGCGTCTCCCCCTTGTGAAATTTTCAGGAATAGCTAAAATAAAGATTTTCTCAAAACTGATGAAATTTACTGCGTCCCCCCCTTGTGAAATTTTCAGGAATAGCTAAAATAAAGATTTTCTCAAAACTGATGAAATTTACTGCGTCCCCCCTTGTGAAATTTTCAGGAATAGCTAAAATTAAGATTTTCTCAAAACTGATGAAACTTACTGCGTCCCCCCCTTGTGAAATTTTCAGGAATAGCTAAAATAAAGATTTTCTCAAAACTGATGAAATTTTCTGCGTCCCCCCCTTGTGAAATTTTCAGGAATAGCTAAAATAAATATTTTCTCAAAACTGATGAAATTTACTGCGTCCCCCCCTTGTGAAATTTTCAGGAATAGCTAAAATTAAGATTTTCTCAAAACTGATGAAATTTACTGCGTCCCCCCTTGTGAAATTTTCAGGAATAGCTAAAATTAAGATTTTCTCAAAACTGATGAAATTTACTGCGTCCCCCCCCCCTTGTGAAATTTTCAGGAATAGCTAAAATTAAGATTTTGTCAAAACTGATGAATTTTCATGCATCCCCCCCTTGTGAAATTTTCAGGAATATCTAAAATAAAGATTTTCTCAAAACTGATGAAATTTACTGCGTCCCCCCCTTGTGAAATTTTCAGGAATAGCTCAAATTAAGATTTTCTCAAAATTGATGAAATTTACTGCGTCCCCCCCTTGTGAAATTTTCAGGAATATCTAAAATTAAGATTTTCTCAAAACTAATGAAATTTACTGCGTCCCCCCCTTTTGAAATTTTCAGGAATAGCTAAAATTAAGATTTTCTCAAAACTGATGAAATTTACTGCGTCCCCCTCTTGTGAAATTTTCAGGAATATCTAAAATTAAGATTTTCTCAAAACTGATGAAATTTACTGCGTCCCCCCTTGTGAAATTTCCAGGAATAGCTAAAATTAAGATTTTCTCAAAACTGATGAAATTTACTGCGTCCCCCCCCTTGTGAAATTTTCAGGAATATCTAAAATAAAGATTTTCTCAAAACTGATGAATTTTCATGCATCCCCCCTTGTGAAATTTTCAGGAATATCTAAAATAAAGATTTTCTCAAATCTGATGAAATTTACTGCGTCCCCCCATTGTGAAATTTTCAGGAATAGCTAAAATTAAGATTTTCTCAAAACTGATGAAATTTACTGCGTCCCCCCCTTGTGAAATTTTCAGGAATAGCTAAAATAAAGATTTTCTCAAAACTGATGAATTTTCATGCATCCCCCCCTTGTGAAATTTTCAGGAATATCTAAAATTAAGATTTTCTCAAAACTGATGAAATTTACTGCGTCCCCCCATTTGTGAAATTTTCAGGAATAGCTAAAATTAAGATTTTCTCAAAACTGATGAAATTTACTGCGTCCCCCCCTTGTGAAATTTTCAGGAATAGCTAAAATTAAGATTTTCTCAAAACTGATGAAATTTACTGCGTCCCCCCCTTGTGCAATTTTCAGGAATATCTAAAATAAAGATTTTCTCAAAACTGATGAATTTTCATGCATCCCCCCCTTGTGAAATTTTCAGGAATATCTAAAATTAAGATTTTCTCAAATCTGATGAAATTTACTGCGTCCCCCCCTTGTGAAATTTTCAGGAATAGCTAAAATTAAGATTTTCTCAAAACTGATGAAATTTACTGCGTCCCCCCCTTGTGAAATTTTCAGGAATAAACAAAATTAAGATTTTCTCAAAACTGATGAAATTTACTGCGTCCCCCCCTTGTAAAATTTTCAGGAATAGCTAAAATTAAAACTTTCTCAAAACTGATGAAATTTACTGCGTCCCCCCCTTGTGAAATTTTCAGGAATAGCTAAAATTAAGATTTTCTCAAAACTGATGAAATTTACTGCGTCCCCCCCTTGTGAAATTTTCAGGAATAGCTAAAATTAAGATTTTCTCAAAACTGATGAGATTTACTGCGTCCCCCCCTTGTGAAATTTTCAGGAATAGCTAAAATTAAGATTTTCTCAAAACTGATGAAATTTACTGCGTCCCCCCCTTGTGAAATTTTCAGGAATAGCTAAAATTAAGATTTTCTCAAAACTGATGAAATTTACTGCGTCCCCCCCTTGTGAAATTTTCAGGAATAGCTAAAATTAAGATTTTCTCAAAACTGATGAAATTTACTGCGTCCCCCCCTTGTGAAATTTTCAGGAATATCTAAAATTAAGATTTTCTCAAAACTGATGAATTTTCATGCATCCCCCCCTTGTGAAATTTTCAGGAATATCTAAAATAAAGATTTTCTCAAAACTGATGAATTTTCATGCATCCCCCCCTTGTGAAATTTTCAGGAATATCTAAAATTAAGATTTTCTCAAATCTGATGAAATTTACTGCGTCCCCCCCTTGTGAAATTTTCAGGAATAGCTAAAATTAAGATTTTCTCAAAACTGATGAAATTTACTGCGTCCCCCCCCTTGTGAAATTTTCAGGAATATCTAAAATTAAGATTTTCTCAAAACTGATGAAATTTACTGCGTCCCCCCCTTGTAAAATTTTCAGGAATAGCTAAAATTAAGATTTTCTCAAAACTGATGAAATTTACTGCGTCCCCCCCTTGTGAAATTTTCAGGAATAGCTAAAATTAAGATTTTCTCAAAACTGATGAAATTTACTGCGTCCCCCCCTTGTGAAATTTTCAGGAATAGCTAAAATTAAGATTTTCTCAAAACTGATGAAATTTACTGCGTCCCCCCCTTGTGAAATTTTCAGGAATAGCTAAAATTAAGATTTTCTCAAAACTGATGAAATTTACTGCGTCCCCCCCTTGTGAAATTTTCAGGAATAGCTAAAATAAAGATTTTCTCAAAACTGATGATATTTACTGCGTCCCCCCCTTGTGAAATTTTCAGGAATATCTAAAATAAAGATTTTCTCAAAACTGATGAATTTTCATGAATCCCCCCCTTGTGAAATTTTCAGGAATATCTAAAATAAAGATTTTCTCAAAACTGATGAAATTTACTGCGTCCCCCCCTTGTGAAATTTTCAGGAATAGCTAAAATTAAGATTTTCTCAAAACTGATGAAATTTACTGCGTCCCCCCTTGTGAAATTTTCAGGAATAGCTAAAATTAAGATTTTCTCAAAACTGATGAAATTTACTGCGTCCCCCCCTTGTGAAATTTTCAGGAATAGCTAAAATTAAGATTTTCTCAAAACTGATGAAATTTACTGCGTTCCCCCTTGTGAAATTTTCAGGAATAGCTAAAATTAAGATTTTCTCAAAACTGATGAAATTTACTGCGTCCCCCCCTTGTGAAATTTTCAGGAATAGCTAAAATTAAGATTTTCTCAAAACTGATGAAATTTACTGCGTCCCCCCCTTGTGAAATTTTCAGGAATATCTAAAATAAAGATTTTCTCAAAACTGATGAATTTTCATGCATCCCCCCCTTGTGAAATTTTCAGGAATATCTAAAATAAAGATTTTCTCAAAACTGATGAATTTTCATGCATCCCCCCCTTGTGAAATTTTCAGGAATATCTAAAATAAAGATTTTCTCAAAACTGATGAAATTTACTGCGTCCCCCCCCCCCTTGTGAAATTTTCAGGAATAGCTAAAATTAAGATTTTCTCAAAACTGATGAAATTTACTGCGTCCCCCCCTTGTGAAATTTTCAGGAATAGCTAAAATTAAGATTTTCTCAAAACTGATGAAATTTACTGCGTCCCCCCCTTGTGAAATTTTCAGGAATAGCTAAAATTAAGATTTTCTCAAAACTGATGAAATTTACTGCGTCCCCCCCTTGTGAAATTTTCAGGAATAGCTAAAATTAAGATTTTCTCAAAACTGATGAAATTTACTGCGTCCCCCCTTGTGAAATTTTCAGGAATAGCTAAAATTAAGATTTTCTCAAAACTGATGAAATTTACTGCGTCCCCCCCTTGTGAAATTTTCAGGAGTATCTAAAATAAAGATTTTCTCAAAACTGATGAATTTTCATGCATCCCCCCCTTGTGAAATTTTCAGGAATATCTAAAATAAATATTTTCTCAAAACTGATGAATTTTCATGCATCCCCCCCTTGTGAAATTTTCAGGAATATCTAAAATAAAGATTTTCTCAAAACTGATGAATTTTCATGCATCCCCCCTTGTGAAATTTTCAGGAATATCTAAAATAAAGATTTTCTCAAAACTGATGAAATTTACTGCGTCCCCCCCTTGTGAAATTTTCAGGAATAGCTAAAATTAAGATTTTCTCAAAACTGATGAAATTTACTGCGTCCCCCCCTTGTGAAATTTTCAGGAATATCTAAAATAAAGATTTTCTCAAAACTGATGAATTTTCATGCATCCCCCCCTTGTGAAATTTTCAGGAATATCTAAAATTAAGATTTTCTCAAAACTGATGAAATTTACTGCGTCCCCCCCTTGTGAAATTTTCAGGAATATCTAAAATTAAGATTTTCTCAAAACTGATGAAATTTACTGCGTCCCCCCCTTGTGAAATTTTCAGGAATATCTAAAATAAAGATTTTCTCAAAACTGATGAATTTTCATGCATCCCCCCCTTGTGAAATTTTCAGGAATATCTAAAATAAATATTTTCTCAAAACTGATGAAATTTACTGCGTCCCCCCCTTGTGAAATTTTCAGGAATAGCTAAAATTAAGATTTTCTCAAAACTGATGAAATTTACTGCGTTCCCCCCTTGTGAAATTTTCAGGAATAGCTAAAATTAAGATTTTCTCAAAACTGATGAAATTTACTGCGTCCCCCCCTTGTGAAATTTTCAGGAATAGCAAAAATTAAGATTTTCTCAAAACTGATGAAATTTACTGCGTCCCCCCCCTTGTGAAATTTTCAGGAATAGCTAAAATTAAGATTTTCTCAAAACTGATGAAATTTACTGCATCCCCCCCTTGTGAAATTTTCAGGAATAGCTAAAATTAAGATTTTCTCAAAACTGATGAAATTTACTGCGTCCCCCCCTTGTAAAATTTTCAGGAATAGCTAAAATTAAGATTTTCTCAAAACTGGTGAAATTTACTGCGTCCCCCCCTTGTGAAATTTTCAGGAATAGCTAAAATTAAGATTTTCTCAAAACTGATGAAATTTACTGCGTCCCCCCCTTGTGAAATTTTCAGGAATAGCAAAAATTAAGATTTTCTCAAAACTGATGAAATTTACTGCGTCCCCTTCTTGTGAAATTTTCAGGAATATCTAAAATTAAGATTTTCTCAAAACTGATGAAATTTACTGCGTCCCCCCCTTGTGAAATTTTCAGGAATAGCTAAAATTAAGATTTTCTCAAAACTGATGAAATTTACTGCGTCCCCCCCTTGTGAAATTTTCAGGAATAGCTAAAATTAAGATTTTCTCAAAACTGATGAAATTTACTGCGTCCCCCCCTTGTAAAATTTTCAGGAATAGCTAAAATTAAGATTTTCTCAAAACTGATGAAATTTACTGCGTCCCCCCCCACCCTTGTGAAATTTTCAGGAATAGCTAAAATTAAGATTTTCTCAAAACTGATGAAATTTACTGCGTCCCTCCCTTGTGAAATTTTCAGGAATAGCTAAAATTAAGATTTTCTCAAAACTGATGAAATTTACTGCGTCCCCCCCTTGTGAAATTTTCAGGAATAGCTAAAATTAAGATTTTCTCAAAACTGGTGAAATTTACTGCGTCCCCCCCTTGTGAAATTTTCAGGAATAGCTAAAATTAAGATTTTCTCAAAACTGATGAAATTTACTGCGTCCCCCCCTTGTGAAATTTTCAGGAATAGCTAAAATTAAGATTTTCTCAAAACTGATGAAATTTACTGCGTCCCCCCCTTGTGAAATTTTCAGGAATAGCTAAAATTAAGATTTTCTCAAAACTGATGAAATTTACTGCGTCCCCCCCTTGTAAAATTTTCAGGAATAGCTAAAATTAAGATTTTCTCAAAACTGATGAAATTTACTGCGTCCCCCCCCCCTTGTGAAATTTTCAGGAATAGCTAAAATTAAGATTTTCTCAAAACTGATGAAATTTACTGCGTCCCCCCTTGTGAAATTTTCAGGAATAGCTAAAATTAAGATTTTCTCAAAACTGGTGAAATTTACTGCGTCCCCCCCTTGTGAAATTTTCAGGAATAGCTAAAATTAAGATTTTCTCAAAACTGATGAAATTTACTGCGTCCCCCCCTTGTGAAATTTTCAGGAATAGCTAAAATTAAGATTTTCTCAAAACTGATGAAATTTACTGCGTCCCCCCCTTGTGAAATTTTCAGGAATAGCTAAAATTAAGATTTTCTCAAAACTGATGAAATTTACTGCGTCCGCCCCTTGTGAAATTTTCAGGAATAGCTAAAATAAAGATTTTCTCAAAACTGATGAAATTTACTGCGTCCCCCCCTTGTGAAATTTTCAGGAATATCTAAAATAAAGATTTTCTCAAAACTGATGAATTTTCATGAATCCCCCCCTTGTGAAATTTTCAGGAATATCTAAAATAAAGATTTTCTCAAAAATGATGAAATTTACTGCGTCCCCCCCTTGTGAAATTTTCAGGAATAGCTAAAATTAAGATTTTCTCAAAACTGATGAAATTTACTGCGTCCCCCCCTTGTGAAATTTTCAGGAATAGCTAAAATCAAGATTTTCTCAAAACTGATGAAATTTACTGCGTCCCCCCCCTTGTGAAATTTTCAGGTATACCTAAAATAAAGATTTTCTCAAAACTGATGAATTTTCATGCCTTGTGAAGTTTTCAGGAATAGCTAAAATTAAGATTTTCTCAAACTGATAAAATTTACTGCGTCCCCCCCTTGTGAAATTTTCAGGAATAGCTAAAATTAAGATTTTCTCAAACTGATGAAATTTACTGCGTCCCCCCCTTGTGAAATTTTCAGGAATAGCAAAAATTAAGATTTTCTCAAAACTGATGAAATTTACTGCGTCCCCCCCCCTTGTGAAATTTTCAGGAATAGCTAAAATTAAGATTTTCTCAAAACTGATGAAATTTACTGCGTCCCCCCCTTGAGAAATTTTCAGGAATAGCTAAAATTAAGATTTTCTCAAAACTGATGAAATTTACTGCGTCCCCCCCTTGTGAAATTTTCAGGAATAGCTAAAATTAAGATTTTCTCAAAACTGGTGAAATTTACTGCGTCCCCCCCTTGTGAAATTTTCAGGAATAGCTAAAATTAGATTTTCTCAAAACTGATGAAATTTACTGCGTCCCCCCCTTGTGAAATTTTCAGGAATAGCAAAAATTAAGATTTTCTCAAAACTGATGAAATTTACTGCGTCCCCCCCCCTTGTGAAATTTTCAGGAATAGCTAAAATTAAGATTTTCTCAAAACTGATGAAATTTACTGCGTCCCCCCTTGTGAAATTTTCAGGAATAGCTAAAATTAAGATTTTCTCAAAACTGATGAAATTTACTGCGTCCCCCCCTTGTGAAATTTTCAGGAATAGCTAAAATTAAGATTTTCTCAAAACTGGTGAAATTTACTGCGTCCCCCCCTTGTGAAATTTTCAGGAATATCTAAAATTATGATTTTCTCAAAACTGATGAAATTTACTGCGTCCCCCCCTTGTGAAATTTTCAGGAATATCTAAAATTAAGATTTTCTCAAAACTGATGAAATTTACTGCGTCCCCCCCTTGTGAAATTTTCAGGAATAGCTAAAATTAAGATTTTCTCAAAACTGATGAAATTTACTGCGTCCCCCCCTTGTGAAATTTTCAGGAATAGCTAAAATAAAGATTTTCTCAAAACTGATGAAATTTACTGCGTCCCCCCCTTGTGAAATTTTCAGGAATAGCAAAAATTAAGATTTTCTCAAAACTGATGAAATTTACTGCGTCCCCCCCCCCCTTGTGAAATTTTCAGGATAGCTAAAATTAAGATTTTCTCAAAACTGATGAAATTTACTGCGTCCCCCCTTGTGAAATTTCAGGAATAGCTAAAATTAAGATTTTCTCAAAACTGATGAAATTTACTGCGTCCCCCCCTTTGAAATTTTCAGGAATAGCTAAAATTAAGATTTTCTCAAAACTGGTGAAATTTACTGCGTCCCCCCCTTGTGAAATTTTCAGGAATAGCTAAAATTAAGATTTTCTCAAAACTGATGAAATTTACTGCGTCCCCCCCTTGTGAAATTTTCAGGAATAGCAAAAATTAAGATTTTCTCAAACTGATGAAATTTACTGCGTCCCCCCCTTGTGAAATAAAATTAAGATTTTCTCAAAACTGGTGAAATTTACTGCGTCCCCCCCTTGTGAATTTTCAGGAATAGCTAAAATTAAGATTTTCTCAAAACTGATGAAATTACTGCGTCCCCCCCTTGTGAAATTTTCAGGAAGAGCAAAAATTAAGATTTTCTCAATACTGATGAAATTTACTGCGTCCCCCCTTGTGAAATTTTCAGGAATAGCTAAAATTAAGATTTTCTCAAAACTGGTGAAATTTACTGCGTCCCCCCCTTGTGAAATTTTCAGGAATATCTAAAATTATGATTTTCTCAAAACTGATGAAATTTACTGCGTCCCCCCTTGTGAAATTTTCAGGAATATCTAAAATTAAGATTTTCTCAAAACTGATGAAATTTACTGCGTCCCCCCCTTGTGAAATTTTCAGGAATAGCTAAAATTAAGATTTTCTCAAACTGATGAAATTTACTGCGTCCCCCCCTTGTGAAATTTTCAGGAATAGCTAAAATAAAGATTTTCTCAAAACTGATGAAATTTACTGCGTCCCCCCCTTGTGAAATTTTCAGGAATAGCAAAAATTAAGATTTTCTCAAAACTGATGAAATTTACTGCGTCCCCCCCCCCCTTGTGAAATTTTCAGGAATAGCTAAAATTAAGATTTTCTCAAAACTGATGAAATTTACTGCGTCCCCCCTTGTGAAATTTTCAGGAATAGCTAAAATTAAGATTTTCTCAAAACTGATGAAATTTACTGCGTCCCCCCCTTTGAAATTTTCAGGAATAGCTAAAATTAAGATTTTCTCAAAACTGGTGAAATTTACTGCGTCCCCTCCTTGTGAAATTTTCAGGAATAGCTAAAATTAAGATTTTCTCAAAACTGATGAAATTTACTGCGTCCCCCCTTGTGAAATTTTTCAGGAATAGCTAAAATTAGATTTTCTCAAAAACTGAGAAATTTACTGCGTCCCCCCTTGTGATATTTTCAGGAATAGCTAAATAAGATTTTCTCAAAACTGATGAAATTTACTGCGTCCCCCCCCTTGTGAAATTGTTCAGGAATAGCAAAAATTAAGATTTTCTCAAAACTGATGAAATTTACTGCGTCCCCCCCCCCTTGTGAAATTTTCAGGAATAGCTAAAATTAAGATTTTCTCAAAACTGATGAAATTTACTGCGTCCCCCCCTTGTGAAATTTTCAGGAATAGCTAAAATTAAGATTTTCTCAAAACTGATGAAATTTACTGCGTCCCCCCCTTTGAAATTTTCAGGAATAGCTAAAATTAAGATTTTCTCAAACTGGTGAAATTTACTGCGTCCCCCCTTGTGAAATTTTCAGGAATAGCTAAAATTAAGATTTTCTCAAACTGATGAAATTTACTGCGTCCCCCCCTTGTGAAATTTTCAGGAATAGCTAAAATTAAGATTTTCTCAAAACTGATGAAATTTACTGCGTCCCCCCCTTGTGAAATTTTCAGGAATAGCTAAAATAAAGATTTTCTCAAAACTGATGAAATTTACTGCGTCCCCCCCTTGTGAAATTTTCAGGAATATCTAAAATAAAGATTTTCTCAAAACTGATGAATTTCATGAATCGCCCCCTTGTGAAATTTTCAGGAATATCTAAAATAAAGATTTTCTCAAAACTGATGAAATTTACTGCGTCCCCCCCTTGTGAAATTTTCAGGAATAGCTAAAATTAAGATTTTCTCAAAACTGATGAAATTTACTGCGTCCCCCCTTGTGAAATTTTCAGGAATAGCTAAAATCAAGATTTTCTCAAAACTGATGAAATTTACTGCGTCCCCCCCTTGTGAAATTTTCAGGTATACCTAAAATAAAGATTTTCTCAAAAACTGATGAATTTTCATGCCTTGTGAAGTTTCAGGAATAGCTAAAATTAAGATTTTCTCAAAACTGATGAAATTTACTGCGTCCCCCCCTTGTGAAATTTTCAGGAATATCTAAAATAAAGATTTTCTCAAAACTGATGAATTTTCATGCATCCCCCCCTTGTGAAAATTTTCAGGAATATCTAAAATTATGATTTTCTCAAAACTGATGAAATTTACTGCGTCCCCCCCTTGTGAAATTTTCAGGAATAGCTAAAATTATGATTTTCTCAAAACTGATGAAATTTACTGCGTCCCCCCCTTGTGAAATTTTCAGGAATATCTAAAATTAAGATTTCTCAAAACTGATGAAATTTACTGCGTCCCCCCTTGTGAAATTTTCAGGAATAGCTAAAATTAAGATTTTCTCAAAACTGATGAAATTTACTGCGTCCCCCCCTTGTGAAATTTTCAGGAATAGCTAAAATAAAGATTTTCTCAAAACTGATGAAATTTACTGCGTCCCCCCCTTGTGAAATTTTCAGGAATATCTAAAATAAAGATTTTCTCAAAAACTGATGAATTTTCATGAATCGCCCCCTTGTGAAATTTTCAGGAATATCTAAAATAAAGATTTTCTCAAAACTGATGAAATTTACTGCGTCCCCCCCTTGTGAAATTTTCAGGAATAGCTAAAATTAAGATTTTCTCAAAACTGATGAAATTTACTGCGTCCCCTTCTTGTGAAATTTTCAGGAATAGCTAAAATCAAGATTTTTCTCAAAACTGATGAAATTTACTGCGTCCCCCCCTTGTGAAATTTTCAGGTATACCTAAAATAAAGATTTTCTCAAAACTGATGAATTTTCATGCCTTGTGAAGTTTTCAGGAATAGCTAAAATAAAGATTTTCTCAAAACTGATAAAATTTACTGCGTCCCCCCCTTGTGAAATTTTCAGGAATAGCTAAAATTAAGATTTTCTCAAAACTGATGAAATTTACTGCGTCCCCCCCTTGTGAAATTTTCAGGAATAGCAAAAATTAAGATTTTCTCAAAACTGATGAAATTTACTGCGTCCCCCCCCTTGTGAAATTTTCAGGAATAGCTAAAATTAAGATTTTCTCAAAACTGATGAAATTTACTGCGTCCCCCCCTTGTGAAATTTTCAGGAATAGCTAAAATTAAGATTTTCTCAAAACTGATGAAATTTACTGCGTCCCCCCCTTGTAAAATTTTCAGGAATAGCTAAAATTAAGATTTTCTCAAAACTGGTGAAATTTACTGCGTCCCCCCCTTGTGAAATTTTCAGGAATAGCTAAAATTAAGATTTTCTCAAAACTGATGAAATTTACTGCGTCCCCCCCTTTGAAATTTTCAGGAATAGCTAAAATTAAGATTTTCTCAAAACTGATGAAATTTACTGCGTCCCCCCCTTGTGAAATTTTCAGGAATATCTAAAATAAAGATTTTCTCAAAACTGATGAAATTTACTGCGTCCCTCCCTTGTGAAATTTTCAGGAATAGCTAAAATTAAGATTTTCTCAAAACTGATGAAATTTACTGCGTCCCCCCCTTGTGAAATTTTCAGGAATATCTAAAATAAAGATTTTCTCAAAACTGATGAATTTTCATGCATCCCCCCCTTGTGAAATTTTCAGGAATATCTAAAATTATGATTTTCTCAAAACTGATGAAATTTACTGCGTCCCCCCCTTGTGAAATTTTCAGGAATATTTAAAATTAAGATTTTCTCAAAACTGATGAAATTTACTGCGTCCCCCCCTTGTGAAATTTTCAGGAATAGCTAAAATTAAGATTTTCTCAAAACTGATGAAATTTACTGCGTCCCCCCCTTGTGAAATTTTCAGGAATAGCTAAAATAAAGATTTTCTCAAAACTGATGAAATTTACTGCGTCCCCCCTTGTGAAATTTTCAGGAATATCTAAAATAAAGATTTTCTCAAAACTGATGAATTTTCATGAATCCCCCCCTTGTGAAATTTTCAGGAATATCTAAAATAAAGATTTTCTCAAAACTGATGAAATTTACTGCGTCCCCCCTTGTGAAATTTTCAGGAATAGCTAAAATTAAGATTTTCTCAAAACTGATGAAATTTACTGCGTCCCCCCCTTGTGAAATTTTCAGGAATAGCTAAAATTACGATTTTCTCAAAACTGATGAAATTTACTGCGTCCCCCCCTTGTGAAATTTTCAGGAATAGCTAAAATTACGATTTTCTCAAAACTGATGAAATTTACTGCGTCCCCCCCTTGTGAAATTTTCAGGAATAGCTAAAATTAAGATTTTCTCAAAACTGATGAAATTTACTGCGTCCCCCCCTTGTGAAATTTTCAGGAATAGCTAAAATTAAGATTTTCTCAAAACTGATGAAATTTACTGCGTCCCCCCCTTGTGAAATTTTCAGGAATAGCTAAAATTAAGATTTTCTCAAAACTGATGAAATTTACTGCGTCCCCCCCTTGTGAAATTTTCAGGAATAGCTAAAATTACGATTTTCTCAAAACTGATGAAATTTACTGCGTCCCCCCCTTGTGAAATTTTCAGGAATAGCTAAAATTAAGATTTTCTCAAAACTGATGAAATTTACTGCGTCCCCCCCTTGTGAAATTTTCAGGAATAGCTAAAATTAAGATTTTCTCAAAACTGATGAAATTTACTGCGTCCCCCCCTTGTGAAATTTTCAGGAATAGCTAAAATTAAGATTTTCTCAAAACTGATGAAATTTACTGCGTCCCCCCCTTGTGAAATTTTCAGGAATAGCTAAAATTACGATTTTCTCAAAACTGATGAAATTTACTGCGTCCCCCCCTTGTGAAATTTTCAGGAATAGCTAAAATTAAGATTTTCTCAAAACTGATGAAATTTACTGCGTCCCCCCTTGTGAAATTTTCAGGAATAGCTAAAATTAAGATTTTCTCAAAACTGATGAAATTTACTGCGTCCCCCCCTTGTGAAATTTTCAGGAATAGCTAAAATTAAGATTTTCTCAAAACTGATGAAATTTACTGCGTCCCCCCCTTGTGAAATTTTCAGGAATAGCTAAAATTACGATTTTCTCAAAACTGATGAAATTTACTGCGTCCCCCCCTTGTGAAATTTTCAGGAATAGCTAAAATTACGATTTTCTCAAAACTGATGAAATTTACTGCGTCCCCCCCTTGTGAAATTTTCAGGAATAGCTAAAATTACGATTTTCTCAAAACTGATGAAATTTACTGCGTCCCCCCCTTGTGAAATTTTCAGGAATAGCTAAAATTAAGATTTTCTCAAAACTGATGAAATTTACTGCGTCCCCCCCTTGTGAAATTTTCAGGAATAGCTAAAATTACGATTTTCTCAAAACTGATGAAATTTACTGCGTCCCCCCCTTGTGAAATTTTCAGGAATAGCTAAAATTAAGATTTTCTCAAAACTGATGAAATTTACTGCGTCCCCCCCTTGTGAAATTTTCAGGAATAGCTAAAATTACGATTTTCTCAAAACTGATGAAATTTACTGCGTCCCCCCCTTGTGAAATTTTCAGGAATAGCTAAAATTACGATTTTCTCAAAACTGATGAAATTTACTGCGTCCCCCCCTTGTGAAATTTTCAGGAATAGCTAAAATTAAGATTTTCTCAAAACTGATGAAATTTACTGCGTCCCCCCCTTGTGAAATTTTCAGGAATAGCTAAAATTAAGATTTTCTCAAAACTGATGAAATTTACTGCGTCCCCCCCTTGTGAAATTTTCAGGAATAGCTAAAATTAAGATTTTCTCAAAACTGATGAAATTTACTGCGTCCCCCCCTTGTGAAATTTTCAGGAATAGCTAAAATTAAGATTTTCTCAAAACTGATGAAATTTACTGCGTCCCCCCCTTGTGAAATTTTCAGGAATAGCTAAAATTACGATTTTCTCAAAACTGATGAAATTTACTGCGTCCCCCCCTTGTGAAATTTTCAGGAATAGCTAAAATTAAGATTTTCTCAAAACTGATGAAATTTACTGCGTCCCCCCTTGTGAAATTTTGGAATAGCTAAAATTAAGATTTTCTCAAAACTGATGAAATTTACTGCGTCCCCCCCTTGTGAAATTTTCAGGAATAGCTAAAATTAAGATTTTCTCAAAACTGATGAAATTTACTGCGTCCCCCCCTTGTGAAATTTTCAGGAATAGCTAAAATTACGATTTTCTCAAAACTGATGAAATTTACTGCGTCCCCCCCTTGTGAAATTTTCAGGAATAGCTAAAATTACGATTTTCTCAAAACTGATGAAATTTACTGCGTCCCCCCCTTGTGAAATTTTCAGGAATAGCTAAAATTAAGATTTTCTCAAAACTGATGAAATTTACTGCGTCCCCCCCTTGTGAAATTTTCAGGAATAGCTAAAATTAAGATTTTCTCAAAACTGATGAAATTTACTGCGTCCCCCCCTTGTGAAATTTTCAGGAATAGCTAAAATTACGATTTTCTCAAAACTGATGAAATTTACTGCGTCCCCCCCTTGTGAAATTTTCAGGAATAGCTAAAATTACGATTTTCTCAAAACTGATGAAATTTACTGCGTCCCCCCCTTGTGAAATTTTCAGGAATAGCTAAAATTACGATTTTCTCAAAACTGATGAAATTTACTGCGTCCCCCCCTTGTGAAATTTTCAGGAATAGCTAAAATTACGATTTTCTCAAAACTGATGAAATTTACTGCGTCCCCCCCTTGTGAAATTTTCAGGAATAGCTAAAATTAAGATTTTCTCAAAACTGATGAAATTTACTGCGTCCCCCCCTTGTGAAATTTTCAGGAATAGCTAAAATTACGATTTTCTCAAAACTGATGAAATTTACTGCGTCCCCCCCTTGTGAAATTTTCAGGAATAGCTAAAATTAAGATTTTCTCAAAACTGATGAAATTTACTGCGTCCCCCCTTGTGAAATTTTCAGGAATAGCTAAAATTAAGATTTTCTCAAAACTGATGAAATTTACTGCGTCCCCCCCTTGTGAAATTTTCAGGAATAGCTAAAATTAAGATTTTCTCAAAACTGATGAAATTTACTGCGTCCCCCCCTTGTGAAATTTTCAGGAATAGCTAAAATTACGATTTTCTCAAAACTGATGAAATTTACTGCGTCCCCCCCTTGTGAAATTTTCAGGAATAGCTAAAATTACGATTTTCTCAAAACTGATGAAATTTACTGCGTCCCCCCCTTGTGAAATTTTCAGGAATAGCTAAAATTAAGATTTTCTCAAAACTGATGAAATTTACTGCGTCCCCCCCTTGTGAAATTTTCAGGAATAGCTAAAATTAAGATTTTCTCAAAACTGATGAAATTTACTGCGTCCCCCCCTTGTGAAATTTTCAGGAATAGCTAAAATTAAGATTTTCTCAAAACTGATGAAATTTACTGCGTCCCCCCCTTGTGAAATTTTCAGGAATAGCTAAAATTACGATTTTCTCAAAACTGATGAAATTTACTGCGTCCCCCCCTTGTGAAATTTTCAGGAATAGCTAAAATTAAGATTTTCTCAAAACTGATGAAATTTACTGCGTCCCCCCCTTGTGAAATTTTCAGGAATAGCTAAAATTACGATTTTCTCAAAACTGATGAAATTTACTGCGTCCCCCCCTTGTGAAATTTTCAGGAATAGCTAAAATTAAGATTTTCTCAAAACTGATGAAATTTACTGCGTCCCCCCCTTGTGAAATTTTCAGGAATACCTAAAATTAAGATTTTCTCAAAACTGATGAAATTTACTGCGTCCCCCCCTTGTGAAATTTTCAGGAATAGCTAAAATTAAGATATTCTCAAAACTGATGAAATTTACTGCGTCCCCCCCTTGTGAAATTTTCAGGAATAGCTAAAATTACGATTTTCTCAAAACTGATGAAATTTACTGCGTCCCCCCCTTGTGAAATTTTCAGGAATAGCTAAAATTAAGATTTTCTCAAAACTGATGAAATTTACTGCGTCCCCCCCTTGTGAAATTTTCAGGAATAGCTAAAATTACGATTTTCTCAAAACTGATGAAATTTACTGCGTCCCCCCCTTGTGAAATTTTCAGGAATAGCTAAAATTACGATTTTCTCAAAACTGATGAAATTTACTGCGTCCCCCCCTTGTGAAATTTTCAGGAATAGCTAAAATTACGATTTTCTCAAAACTGATGAAATTTACTGCGTCCCCCCCTTGTGAAATTTTCAGGAATAGCTAAAATTACGATTTTCTCAAAACTGATGAAATTTACTGCGTCCCCCCCTTGTGAAATTTTCAGGAATAGCTAAAATTACGATTTTCTCAAAACTGATGAAATTTACTGCGTCCCCCCCTTGTGAAATTTTCAGGAATAGCTAAAATTACGATTTTCTCAAAACTGATGAAATTTACTGCGTCCCCCACTTGTGAAATTTTCAGGAATATCTAAAATAAAGATTTTCTCAAAACTGATGAAATTTACTGCGTCCCCCCCTTGTGAAATTTTCAGGAATAGCTAAAATTAAGATTTTCTCAAAACTGATGAAATTTACTGCGTCCCCCCCTTGTGAAATTTTCAGGAATAGCTAAAATTAAGATTTTCTCAAAACTGATGAAATTTACTGCGTCCCCCCCTTGTGAAATTTTCAGGAATAGCTAAAATTAAGATTTTCTCAAAACTGATGAAATTTACTGCGTCCCCCCCTTGTGAAATTTTCAGGAATAGCTAAAATTACGATTTTCTCAAAACTGATGAAATTTACTGCGTCCCCCCCTTGTGAAATTTTCAGGAATAGCTAAAATTAAGATTTTCTCAAAACTGATGAAATTTACTGCGTCCCCCCTTGTGAAATTTTCAGGAATAGCTAAAATTAAGATTTTCTCAAAACTGATGAAATTTACTGCGTCCCCCCCTTGTGAAATTTTCAGGAATAGCTAAAATTAAGATTTTCTCAAAACTGATGAAATTTACTGCGTCCCCCCCTTGTGAAATTTTCAGGAATAGCTAAAATTACGATTTTCTCAAAACTGATGAAATTTACTGCGTCCCCCCCTTGTGAAATTTTCAGGAATAGCTAAAATTAAGATTTTCTCAAAACTGATGAAATTTACTGCGTCCCCCCTTGTGAAATTTTCAGGAATAGCTAAAATTAAGATTTTCTCAAAACTGATGAAATTTACTGCGTCCCCCCCTTGTGAAATTTTCAGGAATAGCTAAAATTAAGATTTTCTCAAAACTGATGAAATTTACTGCGTCCCCCCCTTGTGAAATTTTCAGGAATAGCTAAAATTACGATTTTCTCAAAACTGATGAAATTTACTGCGTCCCCCCCTTGTGAAATTTTCAGGAATAGCTAAAATTACGATTTTCTCAAAACTGATGAAATTTACTGCGTCCCCCCCTTGTGAAATTTTCAGGAATAGCTAAAATTACGATTTTCTCAAAACTGATGAAATTTACTGCGTCCCCCCCTTGTGAAATTTTCAGGAATAGCTAAAATTAAGATTTTCTCAAAACTGATGAAATTTACTGCGTCCCCCCCTTGTGAAATTTTCAGGAATAGCTAAAATTACGATTTTCTCAAAACTGATGAAATTTACTGCGTCCCCCCCTTGTGAAATTTTCAGGAATAGCTAAAATTAAGATTTTCTCAAAACTGATGAAATTTACTGCGTCCCCCCCTTGTGAAATTTTCAGGAATAGCTAAAATTACGATTTTCTCAAAACTGATGAAATTTACTGCGTCCCCCCCTTGTGAAATTTTCAGGAATAGCTAAAATTACGATTTTCTCAAAACTGATGAAATTTACTGCGTCCCCCCCTTGTGAAATTTTCAGGAATAGCTAAAATTAAGATTTTCTCAAAACTGATGAAATTTACTGCGTCCCCCCCTTGTGAAATTTTCAGGAATAGCTAAAATTAAGATTTTCTCAAAACTGATGAAATTTACTGCGTCCCCCCCTTGTGAAATTTTCAGGAATAGCTAAAATTAAGATTTTCTCAAAACTGATGAAATTTACTGCGTCCCCCCCTTGTGAAATTTTCAGGAATAGCTAAAATTAAGATTTTCTCAAAACTGATGAAATTTACTGCGTCCCCCCCTTGTGAAATTTTCAGGAATAGCTAAAATTACGATTTTCTCAAAACTGATGAAATTTACTGCGTCCCCCCCTTGTGAAATTTTCAGGAATAGCTAAAATTAAGATTTTCTCAAAACTGATGAAATTTACTGCGTCCCCCCCTTGTGAAATTTTCAGGAATAGCTAAAATTAAGATTTTCTCAAAACTGATGAAATTTACTGCGTCCCCCCCTTGTGAAATTTTCAGGAATAGCTAAAATTAAGATTTTCTCAAAACTGATGAAATTTACTGCGTCCCCCCCTTGTGAAATTTTCAGGAATAGCTAAAATTACGATTTTCTCAAAACTGATGAAATTTACTGCGTCCCCCCCTTGTGAAATTTTCAGGAATAGCTAAAATTACGATTTTCTCAAAACTGATGAAATTTACTGCGTCCCCCCCTTGTGAAATTTTCAGGAATAGCTAAAATTAAGATTTTCTCAAAACTGATGAAATTTACTGCGTCCCCCCCTTGTGAAATTTTCAGGAATAGCTAAAATTACGATTTTCTCAAAACTGATGAAATTTACTGCGTCCCCCCCTTGTGAAATTTTCAGGAATAGCTAAAATTAAGATTTTCTCAAAACTGATGAAATTTACTGCGTCCCCCCCTTGTGAAATTTTCAGGAATAGCTAAAATTACGATTTTCTCAAAACTGATGAAATTTACTGCGTCCCCCCCTTGTGAAATTTTCAGGAATAGCTAAAATTAAGATTTTCTCAAAACTGATGAAATTTACTGCGTCCCCCCCTTGTGAAATTTTCAGGAATAGCTAAAATTAAGATTTTCTCAAAACTGATGAAATTTACTGCGTCCCCCCCTTGTGAAATTTTCAGGAATAGCTAAAATTAAGATTTTCTCAAAACTGATGAAATTTACTGCGTCCCCCCCTTGTGAAATTTTCAGGAATAGCTAAAATTACGATTTTCTCAAAACTGATGAAATTTACTGCGTCCCCCCTTGTGAAATTTTCAGGAATAGCTAAAATTAAGATTTTCTCAAAACTGATGAAATTTACTGCGTCCCCCCCTTGTGAAATTTTCAGGAATAGCTAAAATTACGATTTTCTCAAAACTGATGAAATTTACTGCGTCCCCCCCTTGTGAAATTTTCAGGAATAGCTAAAATTACGATTTTCTCAAAACTGATGAAATTTACTGCGTCCCCCCCTTGTGAAATTTTCAGGAATAGCTAAAATTACGATTTTCTCAAAACTGATGAAATTTACTGCGTCCCCCCCTTGTGAAATTTTCAGGAATAGCTAAAATTACGATTTTCTCAAAACTGATGAAATTTACTGCGTCCCCCCCTTGTGAAATTTTCAGGAATAGCTAAAATTACGATTTTCTCAAAACTGATGAAATTTACTGCGTCCCCCCCTTGTGAAATTTTCAGGAATAGCTAAAATTACGATTTTCTCAAAACTGATGAAATTTACTGCGTCCCCCACTTGTGAAATTTTCAGGAATATCTAAAATAAAGATTTTCTCAAAACTGATGAAATTTACTGCGTCCCCCCC